>CAWUFW010020472.1:0-150515 GCA_963921515.1 Calotriton arnoldi | reverse complement strand
TATGTAATCTTGCAAGGATATGGCCTCCCACCATTTCGATACTTCCGTTTTGTACAGTTTCTCCAGTTTCTTAAGCCTTTCTTCATTGGTTACATCCTTGCTTGTGGTGGTGGTTACTTTGACGTTAATGCCCGGTGCACTGGCAAACAGCGATTGAGCTGCTGCCCTTCTCTCGCTTTCTTCCTCCATAAAGGCGATACTTTGATCACACTAGTATGTATTCTTATTTCCTGACTTGTCCAGTGCACATAGTGTTATTGAGTCCACCCGAGTGATCTCGGGTTCCCTCTGCTGCTGTGATTGCTGTAAAAGTGTTGTCCCTTATGCGGTTTGCCACTGTGGTGAAAGTGAGAGGTTTCCCACCCCCAGAGACGTGAGAGAGAGCCCCAGATCAGACCCACGAAAATCGGAGATGACACACAGTCTCTCCGTGCGTCAACCCTCTTCCCAAGTAGCCCGACCCTCGCTCCTCACCTCTGGGACGTGTTTTTCTCGTACAGCTGTCGATCCTTAATGCTGGAAATCCCCTCAGTTACAGGGCCCGGAACATATGAAGGTCTCCCTTGAAATCTAACACCAAACTGCTCATATCGAGACCACGGACCCGTGGAGGGTGGTGCATGCACCGGGGGAGCACCCGGTAAACCAAATTTCCAAATCCACTTCGCGTCGTGAAATAATGCACTCTCAGGACTCAACAATATTGCCAGTTCAGGAAGTTTATTTTGCTTCCATGCTACGCGTTTCGGCAGTTGCGCCTTGCTCACACGAAAGAAGTGAAAATTCAGTCATCATTATACACGAACTGACCACCTCGTAATAAGATACAATAAACAAAGGACTTGCGTTACAGGGAACCAGCTGTATCAAAATAATAAGTGGCCATATTGGAACTGTTTGTTTTCCACTGATAGTGAGTGTGCTGCATTCATTAGAAATAGATACAATTCATTTTGTGCACTCTGTATTGGAAAATACTACTAGTATATTTTGTTCAGTTAATACTACAGAGCGATTGTGGAAAAACATGACATGATATAAACAACGTCCCATGTTATATATTGCGATTAAAATAATCCATCATATTTACTGGCCTTCTGATTAATGTAAATCTATTCAAATGGTTACCTGTTGACAAGATGTAATACACTGTCCTTACTCGGCCCCTGCACGTCTTGAGTGTGGGTGCCAGACATGATGTTAAAAGCAGGTGGTCACGTGATCTGTGCACAAACCCGTGTCTCAATAAAGAAAATTGAAATTGAGTCTAAACCCATTTAACCATAAACAAACCAGTTTACACATTACTGCTGTAATTGTACAAGGACAGTGAAGCTGAAATCTTCGAAAATGTCATGTTGTACCCATGTCATGCCATTGCGTGCTAAGGGCAATAAATCGTACCATGACCCTTATTGACCAGAGGGGAAAAAGATCGAGAAGTAGGACAGAAATTAAATTCATGCACCTGTCTAATGTCCGTTTCTTAATCAATATGTATAAAATATATGTCACTCCATGTCCCCTCAGCGTGATCCCAATACTGGGCAAATGCCCTCCATCAAAGGATCTATATCATGTCATGTTTTTCCACCATCTCTCTGTAGTATTAACTGAACAAAATATACTAGTAATATTTTCCAATACAGAGTGCACAACATGAATTGTATCTATTTCTAATGAATGCAGCACACTCACTATCAGTGGAAAATAAACAGTTCCAATATGGCCGCTTATTATTTTGATGCAGCTGGTTCCCTGTAGCGCAAGTCCTTTGTTTATTGTAACTTATTACGAGGTGGTCAGTTCGTATATAATGATGACTGAATTTTCACTTCTTTCGTGTGAGCAAGGCGTAACTGCCGAAACGCGTAGCGTGGAAGCAAAATAAACTTCCTGAACTAGCAATATTGTTGAGTCCTGAGAGTGCATTATTTCGCGACGCGCAGTGGATTTGGAAATATATATATATATTCACTGAAAAAACCATAGGTTTCAGGGGCGTTATAGTTGGTTGGACATTTCACTCGTACAAAACCCGTGAAATTCCCCCGTTATAGTTAGTTCAGCTAACTATAACTCGCGCCCCCGCAATGCACTGCTGATGACGTCACATGTTACATCACTCATGACATGGTCAGTGACATCACTGATGACATCACTGATGACATCTCAAATGACATCACTGATGACATCACTGATGGCATCATCCATGTGAAAATTTCATACATCTTCTCACACCCTAATATAACTTTTGATACACCCACTCTAAATTACAGACTACCATTCTCAAAACCATAGACACTCCAACACCAATAACTACATACCCACTCACTGATTCTTAGGTCTACACACACATCCACTCACTCGCCCGTACAGTCACTCATACTTACGGTCACTCAGTACAGGACTATCATATGCACTCATACACCTATATAGACACTCACACACCGCCACTCATCCTTAGAGGTACTCATACACCTAGTCAGTCATAGAAATAATTAATCACACTGCCATTTACTCAGATATACAGTTATACACACACCAGCTCTATTACTCATACAAATACTAGCACATTCTTACGCTCTTATACAATCAATGATACAAGCACACACTCATCCATACAGCCACTCTCACAATACCACACTCTCATTTGTAGCCAATTATGTACTCCAACACACATATATACTACTTTTCACATATGTAGTTACTCACACATGTACCACTGAGATATACATTCACTCACTAACACACCCATACACACACTCACCCACCCATACAGTCCATCACAGATGCACTCTTGAAACCATGCACCCAGTGAATCACCCACGCACACATCTATGCTCAGAGTCACACACACCCCACCCACACAAACACTCAGGCACCCATACAGATACTCAGACAACAAATCAATAACCCATGTAGACACTCATGTAGCTATTCGCAAACCCATGCAGCCGCTTACACACCAACAGACACACGGATACAGACATTCACACAGTTTACGAAACTAACCCATGCATTCAGAAAGATATGTTTAATCACTCACTTATAGAGTCAGTCACGCACCTACTAAATCAACCATTCAGACACTTATACACCCACTCATTCATCAATACGCCTTTCACTATATATATTAAACATATTTAAACTTTACAGAAACACACAGTCACTGGATGATGTCATCAGTGATGTCATTTGAGATGTCATCAGTGATGTCATCAGTGATATCACTGACCATGTCATGAGTGATGTAATATGTGACGTCATCAGCAGTGCATTGCGGGGCGCGAGTTATAGTTAGCTGAACTAACTATAACGGGGAATTTCACGGGTTTTGTACGAGTGAAATGTCCAACCAACTATAACGCCCCTGAAACCTATGGTTTTTTCAGTGAATTTGTAAGGTTTTTTAAATGCTAATTTCTAACTATAACTTCCCTGAAACCTATGGTTTTTCAGTGAATATATATATATATATATATATATTCACTGAAAAAACCATAGGTTTTAGGGACAGTTATAGTTAGTTGGACATTTCACTCGTACAAAACCATAGAAATTCCCCCGTTATAGTTAGTTCAGCTAACTATAACTCGCGCCCCGCAATGCACTGCTGATGACGTCACATATTACATCACTCATGACATGGTCAGTGAAATCACTGATGACATCACTGATGACATCTCAAATGACATCACTGATGACATCACTGATGACATCATCCAGCGACTGTGTGTTTCTGTAAAGTTTAAATATGTTTAATATATATAGGGAAAGGCGTATTGAAGAATGAGTGGGTGTATAAGTGTCTGAATGGATGATTTAGTACGTGAGTGACTGACTCTACAAGTGAGTGATTAAACGTATCTTACTGAATGCATGGGTTAGTGACTAAACTGTGTGAATGTCTGTATCCGTCTGTTTGTTGGTGTGTAAGTGGATGCATGGATTTGCGAATAGCTACATGAGTGTCTATATGGGTTATTGATTGGTTCTCTGAGTATCTGTATGGCTGCCTGAGTGTTTGTGTGGGTGGGTGTGTGTGACTCTGTACATAGATGTGTGAGTGGGTGATTCACTGGGTGCATGATTTCAAGAGTGCATCTGTGATGGACTGCTTTGGTGGGTGAGTGTGTATATGGGTGTGTTAGTGAGTGAATGTATATCTCAGTGGTACATGTGCGAGTAACTACATATGTAAAAGGCAGTATATATGTGTGTTAGAGTATTTAATTGGCTATCAGTGAGAGTATGTGATAGTGAGAGTGGCTGTATGGATGCATGTGTGCTTGTATCAGTTATTGTATAAGAGCGTAAGAATGTGCTAGTATTTGTATGAGTAAGTGAGCTGGTGTGGGTATAACTGTATAGGTGAGTAAATGGGTGTGTGATAAATTTTTTGCATGACTGACTAGGTGTGTGAGTACCTCTATGGATGAGTGGCGGTGTGTGAGTGTTTATATAGGTGTATGAGTGCATATGATAGTCCTGTACTGAGTGACTGTAAGTATGAGTGACTGTACGGGTGAGTGAGTGGATGTGTGTGTAGACCTAAGAATCAGTGAGTGGGTATGTAGTTTTGGTGTTGGAGTGTCTATGGTTTTGAGAATGGCAGTCTGTAATTTAGAGTGGGTGTATCAAAAGTTATATTAGGGTGTGAGAAGATGCATGAAATTATCACATGGATGATGTCATCAGTGATGTCATTTGAGATGTCATCAGTGATGTCATCAGTGATGTCACTGACCATGTCATGAGTGATGTAATATGTGACGTCATCAGCAGTGCATTGCGGGCGCGAGTTATAGTTAGCTGAACTAACTATAACGGGGGAATTTCTATGGTTTTGTACGAGTGAAATGTCCAACTAACTATAACTGTCCCTAAAACCTATGGTTTTTTCAGTGAATTTCAAAGGTTTTTAAATGCTAATTTCTAACTATAACGTGTCTGAAACCTATGGTTTTTTCAGTGTCTTTCAAAGGTTTTTTAAATGTTAATTTCTAACTATAACGTGCCTGAAACCTATGATTTTTAAGTGAATTTCAAAGGTTTTTAAATGCTAGTTTCTAACTATGCCTACAGAGGTAGGACATGTGAAGAAAGAAGAAAAAACGCACAGAAAGAAGCAAAAGAAATGCAGAAAGAAGCAACAGAAGTCCACAAAGACGAAGAAAAGTGCAGGAAGAAGCAAGACATGTGCAGAAAGAACCAAAAGAGGAGCAGAAAGAGGCCTTGTTGCAAAATCATCCTGTGCCCACAACTTTTTCAGATGGGTACTGGTGGTAACTGACTCTGACTAACCAGAGCCAGTGCTATGCTAAAAGACACTTAGAATACAGTGAAAACACCTACATAAACTAGGGAACACTATGCGTTGGGGTACCCCTGTGATTAGCATGACCTCCTCTGCAAGTCCCTAGTACATAATAGGGCAGGGGGATTAAAACTACCTCTTAAAACGCTGGGGGGAGTGTTTTAGGGTTTAGGGCAGTGCAGTGGTGTTAGGGTAGTGTAGGGGGTCGTGCTTGGGGGAGTGTTTGAGGGTTTAGGGCAGTGCAGTCGTGATCAGGTAGTGTAGGGGGTCGTGCTGGGGGTGGTGTTTCAGGATTTAGGGCAGTGCAGTGGTGTTCGGGCAGTGTAGGGGTCGTGCAGGGGGTGGTGTTTCAGGGTTTAGGGCAGTGCTGTGGTGTTTGGGCAGTGTAGGGGTCGTGCAGGGGGTGGTGTTTCAGGGTTTAGGGCAGTGGTGTTCGGGCAGTGTAGGGGGTCGTGCTGGGGGTGGTGTTTCAGGGTTTGGGGCAGTGCAGTGGTGTTCGAGCAGTAAAGGGGGTCGTGCTGGGGGTGGTGTTTCAGGGTTTAGGGCAGTGCAGTGGTGTTCGGGCAGTGTAGGGGGCGGTGCAGGGGGTGGTGTTTCAGGGTTTAGGGCAGTGCAGTGGTGTTCGGGCAGAGTAGGGGTGGTGCAGGGGTGGTGTTTCAGGGTTTAGGGCAGTGCAGTGGTGTTCGGGCAGTGTAGGGGGTCATGCAGGGGGTGGTGTTTCAGGGTTTAGGGCAGTGCAGTGGTGTTCGGGGAGTGTAGGGGTCCTGCTGGGGCTGGTGTTTCAGGGTTTAGGGCAGTACAGTGGTGTTCGGGCAGTGTAGGGTGTCGTGCTGGGGCTGGTGTTTCAGGGTTTAGGGCAGTGCAGTGGTGTTCGGGCAGTGTAGGGGGTTTTGCTGGGGATGGTGTTTCAGGGTTTAGGGCAGTGCAGTGGTGTTCGGGCAGTGTAGGAGGTCATGCTGGGGCTGGTGTTTCAGGGTTTATAGCAGTGCAGTGGTGTTCGGGCAGTGTATGGGGTCTTGCTGGGGCTGGTGTTTCAGAGTCTAGGGCAGTGGTGTTCGGGCAGTGTAGGGGGTCTTGCTGGGGCTGGTGTTTCAGGTTTTAGGGCAGTGGTGTTCGGGCAGTGTAGGGGGTCGTGCTGGGGGTGGTGTTTCAGGGTTTAGGGCAGTGCAGTGGTGTTCGGGCAGTGTAGGGGGTCAATCTGGGGCTAGTGTTTCAGGGTTTAGGGCAGAGCAATGGTGTTCAGGCAGTGAAGGGGGTTGTGTTGGAGGTGGTGTTTCAGGGTTTAGGGCAGTGCAGTGGTGTACGGGCAGTGTAGGGGGTGGTGCAGGGGTGGTGTTTCAGGGTTTAGGGCAGTGCAGTGGTGTTTGGGCAGTGTAGGGGGTCGTGCTGGGGGTGGTGTTTCAGGGTTTAGGTCAGTGCAGTGGTGTTCGGGCAGTGTAGGGTGTCGTGCTGAGGGGTGGTGTTTCAGGGTTTAGGGCAGTGCAGTGGTGTTCGGGCAGAGTAGGGGGTCGTGCAGGGGGTGGTGTTTCAGGGTTTAGGGCAGTGCAGTGGTGTTTGGGCAGTGTAGGGGGTCGTGCAGGGGGTGGTGTTTTAGGGTTTAGGGCAGTGCAGTGGTGTTCGGCCAGTGTAGGTGGTCTTGCTGGGGGTGGTGTTTCAGGGTTTAGTGCAGTGGTGTTCGGGCAGTGTAGGGGGTCGTGCTGGGGGTGGTGTTTCAGGGTTTAGGGCAGTGCAGTGGTGTTCCGGCAATGTAGGGGGTCGTGCAGGGGGTGGTGTTTCAGGGTTTAGGGCAGTGCAGTGGTGTTTGGGCAGTGTAGGGGGTCGTGCTGGGGGTGGTGTTTCAGGGTTTAGGGCAGTGCAGTGGTGTTCAGGCAGTGTAGGGTGTCGTGCTGAGGGGTGGTGTTTCAGGGTTTAGGGCAGTGCAGTGGTGTTCGGGCAGTGTAGGGGGTCGTGCAGGGGGTGGTGTTTCAGGGTTTAGGGCAGTGCAGTGGTGTTTGGGCAGTGTAGGGGGTTGTGCAGGGGTGGTGTTTCAGGGTTTAGGGCAGTGCAGTGGTGTTCGGCCAGTGTAGGTGGTCTTGCTGGGGGTGGTGTTTCAGGGTTTAGGGCAGTGCAGTGGTGTTCGGGAAGTGTAGGGGGTCTTGCTGGGGCTGGTGTTTCAGGGTTTAGGGCAGTGCAGTGGTGTTCGGGCAGTGTAGGGGGTCATGCTGGGGCTGGTGTTTGAGGGTTTAGGTGCAGTGCAGTGGTGTTCGGGCAGTGTAGGGGGTCGTGCTGGGTCTGGTGTTTCAGGGTTTAGGGCAGTGCAGTGGTTTTCGGGCAGTGTAGGCGGTCGTGCTGGGGCTGGTGTTTCAGGGTTTAGGGCAGTGCAGTGGTGTTTGGGCAGTGTACGGGGTGGTGCTGGGGCTGGTGTTTCAGGGTTTAGGGCAGTGGTGTTCGGGCAATGTAGGGGGTCGTGCTGGGGGTGGTGTTTCAGGGTTTAGGGCAGTGCAGTGGTGTTCGGGCAGTGTAGGTGGTCGTGCTGGGGCTGGTGTTTCAGGGTTTAGGGCAGTGCAGTAGTGTTCGGGCAGTGTAGGGGGTCGTGCAGGGGGTGGTGTTTCAGGGTTTAGGGCAGTGCAGTGGTGTTCGGGCAGTGTAGGGGGTCGTGCTGGGGGTGGTGTTTCAGGGTTTAGGGCAGTGCAGTGGTGTTCGGGCAGTGTAGGTGGTCTTGCTGGGGGTGGTGTTTCAGGGTTTAGTGCAGTGGTGTTCGGGCAGTGTAGGGGGTCTTGCTGGGGGTGGTGTTTCAGGGTTTAGGGCAGTGCAGTGGTGTTCGGGCAGTGTAGGTGGTCTTGCTGGGGCTGGTGTTTCAGGGTTTAGGGCAGTGCAGTGGTGTTCGGGCAGTGTAGGGTGTGAGAAGTTGGCCTGGCATATGCTGTCCACTAATTATAGTGGGCACCTTGCACCAGTCCAAATCGACTCTTATGGTAGGTAGGTTAAAGACAACCTTATTGAAAGCTATCCTAGTGGTAGCTATGGAGAGCAGCCTTCAGGCTAAGTCTTGAAGGAATGTAAAGCAGCTTGTTTTACCAGTCTATAATCTCTTGAGTGACCAAATGAAAGAGCACCACACCAGGTATATATTCAAAATATATGTATTTATTGCTAAACACACCCCTCTAGTCTCTTTATGAGGCTAGAGTTCGAAGTACATAAGTAATAAGTTATTTAAACACAGTAATAGCACAAATACACGTTTGGGCCCTAGGGGCGTACCAAACCATATACCAATAAAGTGGTATAAGAACCACGACTGAACTAGACACTAGGCCTAGAGCCTCTAGAAGTGCTTGGACCACAAGGAACCACCCAAGGTAGTGACACAGGGGACCCACGGGGGACGCGTGCAGTGTAAATACACAATCGCGATACGCCGTTTACTTCTATGGAGAAAGTCGCGGTCAGGAAATTAAAGGAAAGGGACACTTAGAGGAGGACTAGGAACAAACCCTTTGAGATCTAGGACTTTGAAGAGTCTCTAACCACGGGAGCACCGGAGTACTCGTGTTACCTCACCCAGCGAAGCCGGGTGCATAGGTGCCGTTCGGGGTCGGGTTTCGCTGTCGATTCCTATGAAGATCTGCTGCAAAGTGCTGCTGGCGACCAGGAGGAAAGTGTCCGGGTGGATTCAAGAGTGGATCGAGGATCTGAAGTACCTGAAAGCAGAGGGGACAGAGTCTGGGTCACTAGCCAGTGACCAGGAAGGCGATGAGCAGATGCCCACCGATGTCGGGTGCTTCAGGTGCATCGTCAGTCATCTTGACTCCGAAGTCACGAGGTCCAGGAGGTGTTGTCGGCATCCAGGAGCAGGATTCGGACTGTACCACGATGTCTTCTGCTTGCTGAGGTGTCGGCGACCGGATTGGACCCAACAAGCCTTGGCAACAGCAAATCTCGTGGAAGTGAAGAAAAGTGGATGGCGCAGACCAGCAAGGTCTGGGGAACTCACCCAGTGAGGGTGAGTTAGGGCAGGCCTGGAGCAACCAGGGGAGCCCTTTGGTTTCTTTAAGAAGTCTTCTGGGGACCCACAAGCCAGCAGGCAAGGGATCGCAAAGACACCTCGGGCGGAATCACTCAACAGGGGCCCACGGTCACTCGGGACGGTGTAGGCCTCTGATCTTCGGAGAGATTCCTGCTGGAGGTCGGGACCACACGTGTTCCAAAGCACAGGTTCGTAGAACGTTGTGAAGGGGTTGCACTCGACAATAGTGCACGGTACACAGGGGTCGCGGTTCCTCGTCACTCGTGGGGTCCACTTGCCTCAGCTTCACTGGGGACTCACGATGGCCTTGGAGAAGTCAGGAAATCCACTTCTTGGGCTGCAGGGTCTTCGGACTCCGGCGGGAGCGGCGTAGTTTGCGACCGTCATTGTCGTTTTTGGTGCCTGCCAAGCAGGGGAGTCACTCCTTGACTCCAAGGAAGATTCTTCAGTCCTCTAATCGTGATGTAGAGCGTCGAAGGTCCAGGATTCAGTTTCAAAGTTTAGTCCAGGGATATCTAATCTTGCTGTGGCAAGGGTTCCCCATTTTAACCAGTAAAACAGGGAGGGACTAACTCTATGACCCCACCTATGGGAGGGTCAAGGGAGGGGTGGCTACACCCACTTCCCTTTGTCCAGTTTCGCGCCAGAGCAGGGGCAGGTAGCCCCTGAGTTGGTTTGAACTGGCATATGCACAGAGGAGCCTTTTGCTCCCCCAGTGCAGGACTTCAAAGCACTCTAAGAGTGCACCCACCCAGCCCCAATACACATTATCCTGTCTGGGGAGGTGGTCACACCTCCCTGCAACAGGAAACCTATTGTCCAGGCCTCCCCTGATGGAGTTTCGTCCAGCAGCAGGAGGCCAGACTTGTGTCTGTGGCAGCAGCATCCATTTTGTGATGCCAGGGCTTCAGAAAGAAGTTACCGGGTAAGCCAGAGTTAACATGTCTTTCCCTCTAGAAGGGTGGAATGCTACCCCCGCCGCCAGGATTGGCGGGGGGGTAGTATTCCAAGATGTTTGACACCAAACACGACATGTTTAGGTGCAGCCATTCCAAAGTTAGCATTTTACCGCGAGGATATAATGCGCTTAAGAGTATATGGTCAGGCTGCACTACAAACAGCATCAGAGATGGTCTCCGAATGCTGCAGAGGGGCCCTGCTCATGCAGGGGCACCCTCTCACATAGGAACCATGCACTCTGCCTTTAGGATTGATAAGGCCTGCCTTAGGAGTGACTTATAGGTTTATATGTGTGTATGTATTTAGTGATATAGGTAACCTATATCACAGTAAGAGGTGCATGCACCACCTTACCCAGGCTGCAGTAGCAGACCTGTGGTGTCAGTTTGGATGGCCTTCCAGGGGTGGCATAATACATGCTGCAGCCCCTGGCAGGCCTCTGAGGTACCTATGCCCTTGGTACATAGTATACCATATACTAGGGACTTATAAGTGCACTCCAGATTCCAATCAGAGATGTGCCTAAGGCACATGGAAACCTTTTACAGAGAAAGCAGATAGACTGGGGCCCTGAATAGCAGGATCCCAGTCCAACTAAGTCATAAACCAGCAAAACACCATAAAAAAAAGTGGGGGCAACCATATAGTCAGATTCCACCTTCCTACATAACCCCCCCAAACGAAAGGAGATAAGGCTAACCTTGGCCAGTTGAGCCTATATTGACTAAGTGGCCATATAAGGAAGCACCTGCACTAGCATGGTTGCCCCCTATGTTATGGTCCACTAAGCAATCCCTCACCCTAAGGGTATGAGAGGGTCTCCACCATGGGGAATCACTACCTCTGGTGTGCTTAGGTAAAGTACAAGGCTGGTGAGGTGTCTGAGTAGGGAAGTGAGGCCCTAGGAATGTTGGCCTCAGCTTCCTCAGATCACTGGTCACCATGTATGCCTGTCTTTCCATGACTGAGTTGCACTTTGCTCTAAGGGTCAACCTTTGGCTGCCTACAGCTGTGGGTTGGGTCCCTTTGGATGGACTACTGGAGGGACATGGCAGGTTTGGAACCTTCTGGTCCCAGGTTTGCCCTTGCCTACCAGAGTCCTTCTGGGGTAGGTCCCTACATAAAGGTATGGGGGATCCCTCAGTGTGTAGAGGAATTTTCACCTGGCTTGGGCTACTAGACTGGGTGCCCCTAATCTGCTGATGGGGGCTTCCTCTGGACAGGGGGCCCTGGGGGGTCCACTGACCTCCCTGACCTCTGCAGCCCTGGGCTGACTGAGGCAGGGTAGAGAGGGGCAGGTTACCTGCTCCAGACGGGGTACCACCTTGGAAGGGTCCTCTGCCATCAGGGGTGTGGCCAGGCCAGGCCTGACTACCTCTGTGGCAGTTCCTTCACTAGGGGTAGGGTCAGTTCCCTGAGGAGGCTGACCCTTACCTACTGTCTGGGGGGAAGAAGACTTTTCTTCAACCCTTGTGCTCTCTTTTGGGGGAGAGTGGGCCATTCTTTCAGGCTCCATCTCTCCAAATTCTTGGGCTGGGGCTGTGGCCATCACAGCCCCACTAACCTTTACAGGGACGCCCAACATCCTAAGATGGGTTTGGTGTTCCACTTCAGCCCAGGCTGAAATTTCCAGATCATTGCCCATCAGGCAATCTACAGGTAGGGTTGGGGACACTGCCACTCTTTTTGGGCCTGTGACCCCCTCCCAGCTGAGATTGACTATGGCCATGGGGTGATCTGTTCTGACACCATCAATGTTGGTCACCTGGTATTTAAACTCAGGTAAAAGCTGGTGAGGGGGACTAGTTTCCCTGCCACCATGGTGACACTAGCCCCTGTGTCCCTAAATGCCACAGCTTTCTGACCATTAATTATTGGCTCCAATCTGTACCTGCCCAATGCTATGGCACCCATGGTAAAGGTGGCAAATCCTATACCACCATCAGAGTCAGAGGAGTCTGTTGAGGGGTCCCTGTCTAAACTAGGGCCCACCTCTGTTCCTCTTGCAAAAGCACCTAACTTTTTGGGTGCACTACTCCCAACTGGAGGATTACTACTGGTAGTACCAGGAGGGGTGGTAGTAGTTGTGGGAGGAACATTTTCTTTATTGCCAATCCTGGGGCAACTGGGATCAGTTTTCCAGTGCCCAGGCTTTTTACAGACATGGCAATAGGGTTTCTTTTCAGGAGAGGAAGGAGTTTGGGACCCACCCCCAGAAGAGGAATTTTGGGGCCCTGTAGGGGACTTATCCTTAGATTTATTCCCACCTTTCTCTTGGGACTTAGTAGAATCTTTCTTCTGGTCACCACCCTGATTTCTAGTTTTTACTCTGGTTCTGACCCATTTGTCTGCCTTCTTTCCCAATTCTTGGGGAGAGGTCAGATCAGAGTCCACCAGATACTGGTGCAAAAGCTGGTTTTGACAATTATTAAGGATCTGCTCCCTCATAATCAGATTGTACAATCCTAAAAAGTCATGCACTTTGTTGCCATGTATCCAACCTTCCAGAGCCTTTGTAGCACAATCTACAAAATCCACCCAGTCTTGAGTCTGAGCTTTTTGGGTGTCTCTGAACTTCAACCTATACTGTTCAGTGGTTAGGCCAAACCCATCTATCAGAGCACTCTTCAAGACTGTGTAATTGTCAGCATCCTCTTCTCTTACAGTGAGGAGCTTGTCTCTACCTTTGTCTGCAAAGGAGAGCCACAAGATTGCTGCCCACTGCCTCTGGGGGACCTTCTGAACTTTACAGGCCCTCTCCAGTGCAGTTATCCATTTGTGGATGTCATCCCCACTCTGGTAGGGAGGGACAATCTTGTTTAGGTTTCTATGGTCATAAGACCTGTCCCTATCTCTAGGGATATTGCTGCCACCATGGTACTCTAGTCCCAACTTTCTTCTCTCTCTAAGGAGATCTAGGGATTCTCTATCTAAAGCTAATTGCTTTTTTCTGAGTTCCAGCTGAGTTTCCTCATACTGGACTAGCCTCTTTCTTCTCTCATGAGAGGATTCTCTCCTATGAGATGAGACAGAGCTCCCTATAGAGGTGCCAGAGTGGTTAGACTCCTGAGAAGGAGACCTAGACTTTCTGAGCACACTCATAATCCTTCCTGGGGGGACAAAGGTGTGGTTTTCTAGATCCTCATCTTCATCTTCCCCAGAAGGGATTGGGTTTTCCAGGTCAGGGTCATTGTCACCCTCCTGGTCAGTTTCAGAGGGGGGCTGGGGGTAGTGGTACCCCTGGCCCCTTCCTCATCTGCTGGCCCACCCTCTGCTCCTACCCCTTCAGTCTCTGAGGACTTACTAAGATCATAAGCCACCAACAACTCCTTGAGGTGTTGGGTGGTGGGACTTTGGCCTGTCCTTAATTTCCTCACGTTACATAAAGCTCTCAATTCCAAGAATTGGAGTGTATCATACTTGGAGGGTGGAAGCTCAATGGCTTCCTGCAAGGAATCTTTGGATCCTGCTTTTAAAGACATTACTAGTGTGGTGTGGTGTATGCACTACCTACTCTAGTGTGGCCTACTAAACTCTCTTGAGTTGTAGAAAGGGTTGTGCTATCCCTTAACACACAACTCTAAGTTCAGTAGAACTTACTGTTATTCTAAGCTTAAATTATATGTACCTTAGGTACCTTTAGTGGTTTTCAGTTGATCAATTCAATTGAGATTATCTGGTAAAACAATAGCAAGCTGGAATCCCACACGCTGCACACCAATGTGAGAAGTTGGCCTGGCATATGCTGTCCACTAATTATAGTGGGCACCTTGCACCAGTCCAAATCGACTCTTATGGTAGGTAGGTTAAAGACAACCTTATTGAAAGCTATCCTAGTGGTAGCTATGGAGAGCAGCCTTCAGGCTAAGTCTTGAAGGAATGTAAAGCAGCTTGTTTTACCAGTCTATAATCTCTTGAGTGACCAAATGAAAGAGCACCACACCAGGTATATATTCAAAATATATGTATTTATTGCTAAACACACCCTCTAGTCTCTTTATGAGGCTAGAGTTCGAAGTACATAAGTAATAAGTTATTTAAACACAGTAATAGCACAAATACACGTTTGGGCCCTAGGGGCGTACCAAACCATATACCAATAAAGTGGTATAAGAACCACGACTGAACTAGACACTAGGCCTAGAGCCTCTAGAAGTGCTTGGACCACAAGGAACCACCCAAGGTAGTGACACAGGGGACCCACGGGGGACGCGTGCAGTGTAAATACACAACCGCGATACGCCGTTTACTTCTATGGAGAAAGTCGCGGTCAGGAAATTAAAGGAAAGGGACACTTAGAGGAGGACTAGGAACAAACCCTTTGAGATCTAGGACTTTGAAGAGTCTCTACCCACGGGAGCACCGGAGTACTCGTGTTACCTCACCCAGCGAAGCCGGGTGCATAGGTGCCGTTCGGGGTCGGGTTTCGCTGTCGATTCCTATGAAGATCTGCTGCAAAGTGCTGCTGGCGACCAGGAGGAAAGTGTCCGGGTGGATCCAAGAGTGGATCGAGGATCTGAAGTACCTGAAAGCAGAGGGGACAGAGTCTGGGTCACTAGCCAGTGACCAGGAAGGCGATGAGCAGATGCCCACCGATGTCAGGTGCTTCAGGTGCATTGTCGGTTATCTTGACTCCGCAGTCACGAGGTCCAGGAGGCGTTGTCGGCGTCCAGGAGCAGGATTCGGACTGTACCACGACGTCTGCTGCTTGCTGATGTGTCAGCGACCGGATTGGACCCAACAAGCCTTGGCAACAGCAAATCTCGTGGAAGTGAAGAAAAGTCAATGGCGCAGACCAGCAAGGTCTGGGGAACTCACCCAGCAAGGGTAAGTTAGGGCAGGCCTGGAGCAACCAGGGGAGCCCTTTGGTTTCTTTAAGAAGTCTTCTGGGGACCCACAAGCCAGCGGGCAAGGGATTGCAAAGACACCTCGGGCGGAATCACTCAACAGGGGCCCACGGTCACTCGGGACGGTGTAGGCCTCTGATCTTCGGAGGGATTCCTGCTGGAGGTCGGCACCACACGTGGTCCAAAGCACAGGTTCGTAGAACGTTGTAAAGGGGTTGCACTCGACAATAGTGCATGGTACCCAGGGGTCGCGGTTCCTCGTAACTCGTGGGGTCCACTTGCCTCAGCTTCGCTGGGGACTCACGATGGCCTTGGAGAAGTCAGGAAATCTACTTCTTGGGCTGCAGGGTCTTCGGACTCCGGCGGGAGCGGCGTAGTTTGCGACCGTCGTTGTCATTTTTGGTGCCTGCCAAGCAGGGGAGTCACTCCTTGACTCCAAGGGAGATTCTTCAGTCCTCTAATCGTGATGTAGAGCGTCGAAGGTCCAGGATTCAGTTTCAAAGTTTAGTCCAGGGATATCTAATCTTGCTGTGGCAAGGGTTCCCCATTTTAACCAGTAAAACAGGGAGGGACTAACTCTATGACCCCACCTATGGGAGGGTCAAGGGAGGGGGTGGCTACACCCACTTCCCTTTGTCCAGTTTCGCGCCAGAGCAGGGGCAGGTAGCCCCTGAGCTGGTTTGAACTGGCATATGCACAGAGGAGCCTTTTGCTCCCCCAGTGCAGGACTTCAAAGCACTCTAAGAGTGCACCCACCCAGCCCCAATACACATTATCCTGTCTGGGGAGGTGGTCACACCTCCCTGCAACAGGAAACCTATTGTCCAGGCCTCCCCTGATGGAGTTTCGTCCAGCAGCAGGAGGCCAGACTTGTGTCTGTGGCAGCAGCATCCATTTTGTGATGCCAGGGCTTCAGAAAGAAGTTACCGGGTAAGCCAGAGTTAACATATCTTTCCCTCTAGAAGGGTGGAATGCTACCCCCGCCGCCAGTATTGGCGGGGGGGTAGTATTCCAAGATGTTTGACACCAAACACGACATGTTTAGGTGCAGCCATTCCAAAGTTAGCATTTTACCGCGAGGATATAATGCGCTTAAGAGTATATGGTCAGGCTACACTACAAACAGCATCAGAGATGGTCTCCGAACGCTGCAGAGGGGCCCTGCTCATGCAGGGGCACCCTCTCACATAGGAACCATGCACTCTGCCTTTAGGATTGATAAGGCCTGCCTTAGGAGTGACTTATAGGTTTATATGTGTGTATGTATTTAGTGATATAGGTAACCTATATCACAGTAAGGGGTACATGCACCACCTTACCCAGGCTGCAGTAGCAGACCTGTGGTGTCAGTTTGGATGGCCTTCCAGGGGTGGCATAATACATGCTGCAGCCCCTGGCAGGCCTCTGAGGTACCTATGCCCTTGGTACATAGTATACCATATACTAGGGACTTATAAGGGCACTCCAGATTCCAATCAGAGATGTGCCTAAGGCACATGGAAACCTTTTTACAGAGAAAGCAGATAGACTGGGGCCCTGAATAGCAGGATCCCAGTCCAACTAAGTCATAAACCAGCAAAACACCATAAAAAAAAGTGGGTGCAACCATATAGTCAGATTCCACCTTCCTACATAGGGGGTCATGCTGGGGATGGTGTTTGAGGGTTTAGGGCAGTGCAGTGGTATTCGGGCAGTGTAGGGGGTCGTGCTGGGTCTGGTGTTTCAGGGTTTAGGGCAGTGTAGTGGTTTTCGGGCAGTGTAGGCGGTCGTGCTGGGGCTGGTGTTTCAGGGTTTAGGGCAGTGCAGTGGTGTTCGGGCAGTGTATGGGGTTGTGCTGGGGCTGGTGTTTCAGGGGTTAGGGCAGTGCAGTGGTGTTTGGGCAGTGTAGGGGGTCGTGCTGGGGGTGGTGTTTCAGGGTTTAGGGCAGTGCAGTGGTGTTCGGGCAGTGTAGGGGGTCGTGCTGGGGCTGGTGTTTCAAGGTTTTGGGCAGAGCAGTGGTGTTCGGCCAGTGTAGGGGGTCGTGCTCGGGGTAGTGTTTCAGGGTTTAGGGCAGTGCAGTGGTGTTCAGGCAGTGTAGGGGGTCTTGCTGGGGGTGGTGTTTCAGGGTTTAGGGCAGTGGTGTTCGGGCAGTGTATGGGGTCTTGCTGGGGGTGATGTTTCATGGTTTAGAGCAGTGCAGTGGTGTTCGGGCAGTGTAGGGGGTCTTGCTGGGGGTAGTGTTTCAGGGTTTAGGGCAGTGCAGTGGTGTTCGTGCAGTGTAGGGGGTCGTGCTGGGGGTGGTGTTTCAGAGTTTAGGGCAGTGCAGTAGTGTTCGGGCAGTGTAGGGGGTCGTGCAGGGGGTGGTGTTTCAGGGTTTAGGGCAGTGCAGTGGTGTTCGGGCAGTGTAGGGGGTCGTGCTGGGGGTGGTGTTTCAGGGTTTAGGGCAGTGGAGTGGTGTTCGGGCAGTGTAGGGGGCCATGCAGGGGGTGGTGTTTCAGGGTTTAGGGCAGTGCAGTGGTGTTCAGGCAGTGTAGGGTTTCGTGCTGGGGCTGGTGTTTCAGGGTTTAGGGCAGTGCAGTGGTGTTCAGGCAGTGTAGGTGGTCTTGCTGGGGGTGGTGTTTCAGGGTTTAGGGCAGTGGTGTTCGGGCAGTGTAGGGGGTCGTGCTGGGGGTGGTGTTTCAGGGTTTAGGGCAGTGCAGTGGTGTTCAGGCAGTGTAGGGGGTCTTGCTAGGGTAGTGTTTCAGGGGTTAGGGCAGTGCAGTGGTGTTCGTGCAGTGTAGGGGGTCGTGCTGGGGATGGTGTTTCAGGGTTTAGGGCAGTGCAGTAGTGTTCGGGCAGTGTAGGGGGTCATGCAGGGGGTGGTGTTTCAGGGTTTAGTGCAGTGGTGTTCGGGCAGTGTAGGGGGTCGTGCTGGGGCTAGTGTTTCAGGGTTTAGGGCAGAGCAATGGTGTTCAGGCAGTGAAGGGGGTTGTGCTGGAGGTGGTGTTTCAGGGTTTAGGGCAGTGCAGTGGTGTTTGGGCAGAAGAGGGGGTGGTGCAGGGGGTGGTGTTTCAGGGTTTAGGGCAATGCAGTGGTGTTTGGGCAGTGTAGGGGGTCGTGCTGGGGGTGGTGTTTCAGGGTTTAGGGCAGTGCAGTGGTGTTCGGGCAGTGTAGGGTGTTGTGCTGAGGGGTGGTGTTTCAGGGTTTAGGGCAGTGCTGTGGTGTTCGGGCAGTGTAGGGGGTCGTGCAGGGGCTGGTGTTTCAGGGTTTAGGGCAGTGCAGTGGTTTCTGGGCAGTGTAGGGGGTCATGCAGGGGGTGGTGTTTCAGGGTTTAGGGCAGTGCAGTGGTGTTCGGCCAGTGTAGGTGGTCTTGCTGGGGGTGGTGTTTCAGGGTTTAGTGCAGTGGTGTTCGGGCAGTGTAGGGGGTCTTGCTGGGGGTGGTGTTTCAGGGTTTAGGGCAGTGCAGTGGTGTGCGGGCAGTGTAGGGGGTCTTGCTGGGGCTGGTGTTTCAGGGTTTAGGGCAGTGCAGTGGTGTTCGGGCAGTGTAGGGGGAAGTGCTGGGGCTGGTGTTTGAGGGTTTAGGGCAGTGCAGTGGTGTTCGGGCAGTGTAGGGGGTCGTGCTGGGTCTGGTGTTTCAGGGTTTAGGGCAGTGCAGTGGTTTTCGGGCAGTGTAGGCGGTCGTGCTGGGGCTGGTGTTTCAGGGTTTAGGGCAGTGCAGTGGTGTTCGGGCAGTGTACAGGGTTGTGCTGTGGCTGGTGTTTCAGGGTTTAGGGCAGTGCATTGGTGTTCGGGCAGTATAGGGGGTCGTGCTGGGGATGGTGTTTCAGGGTTTAGGGCAGTGCAGTGGTGTTCGGGCAGTGTAGGGGGTCGTGCTGGGGCTGGTGTTTCAGGGTTTAGGGCAGTGCAGTGGTGTTCGGGCAGTGTAGGGGGTCATGCTGGGGCTGGTGTTTCAGGGTTTTGGGCAGAGCAGTGGTGTTTGGGCAGTGTAGGGGGTCGTGCTGGGGGTGGTGTTTCAGGGTTTAGGGCAGTGCAGTGGTGTTCAGGCAGTGTAGGGGGTCGTGCAGGGGGTGGTGTTTCAGGGTTTAGGGCAGTGCAGTGGTGTTCGGGCAGTGTAGGGGTCGTGCAGGGGGTGGTGTTTCAGGGTTTAGGGCAGTGCAGTGGTGTTTGGGCAGTGTAGGGGGTCTTACTGGGGGTGGTGTTTCAGGGTTTAGGGCAGTGGTGTTCGGGCAGTGTAGGGGGTCTTGCTGGGGGTGATGTTTCAGGGTTTAGGGCAGTGCAGTGGTGTTCAGGAAATGTAGGGGTCTTGCTAGGGGTAGTGTTTCAGGGTTTAGGGCAGTGCAGTGGTATTCGTGCAGTGTAGGGGGTCGTGCTGGGGATGGTGTTTCAGGGTTTAGGGCAGTGCAGTAGTGTTTGGGCAGTGTAGGGGGTCGTGCAGGGGGTGGTGTTTCAGGGTTTAGGGCAGTGCAGTGGTGTTCGGGCAGTGTAGGGGGTCGTGCTGGGGGTGGTGTTTCAGGGTTTAGGGCAGTGCAGTGGTGTTCGGGCAGTGTAGGGGGTCGTGCTGGGGCTGGTGTTTCAGGGTTTTGGGCAGAGCAGTGGTGTTCGGGCAATGTAGGGGGTCATGCTGGGGGTGGTGTTTCAGGGTTTAGGGCAGTGCAGTGGTGTTCAGGCAGTGTAGGGGGTCTTGCTGGGGGTGGTGTTTCAGGGTTTAGGGCAGTGGTGTTCGGGCAGTGTATGGGGTCTTGCTGGGGGTGATGTTTCAGGGTTTAGGGCAGTGCAGTGGTGTTCGGACAGTGTAGGGGGTCTTGCTGGGGGTAGTGTTTCAGGGTTTAGGGCAGTGCAGTGGTGTTCGTGCAGTGTAGGGGGTCGTGCTGGGGGTGGTGTTTCAGGGTTTAGGGCAGTGCAGTAGTGTTCGGGCAGTGTAGGGGGTCGTGCTGGGGGTGGTGTTTCAGGGTTTAGGGCAGTGCAGTGGTGTTCGGGCAGTGTAGGGGGCCGTGCAGGGGTGGTGTTTCAGGGTTTAGGGCAGTGCAGTGGTGTTCGGGCAGTGTAGGGTGTCGTGCTGGGGCTGGTGTTTCAGGGTTTAGGGCAGTGCAGTGGTGTTCAGGCAGTGTAGGGGGTCTTGCTGGGGGTGATGTTTCAGGGTTTAGGGCAGTGCAGTGGTGTTCAGGCAGTGTAGGGGGTCTTGCTAGGGGTAGTGTTTCAGGGTTTAGGGCAGTGCAGTGGTGTTCGTGCAGTGTAGGGGTCATGCTGGGGATGGTGTTTCAGGGTTTAGGGCAGTGAAGTAGTGTTCGGGCAGTGTAGGGGGTCGTACAGGGGGTGGTGTTTCAGGGTTTAGTGCAGTGCAGTGGTGTTCGGGCAGTGTACGGGGTCGTGCTGGGGCTAGTGTTTCAGGGTTTAGGGCAGAGCAATGGTGTTCAGGCAGTGAAGGGGGTTGTGCTGGAGGTGGTGTTTCAGGGTTTAGAGCAGTGCAGTGGTGTTCGGGCAGTGTAGGGGTGGTGCAGGGGGTGGTGTTTCAGGGTTTAGGGCAGTGCAGTGGTGTTTGGGCAGTGTAGGGGGTCGTGCTGGGGGTGGTGTTTCAGGGTTTAGGGCAGTGCAGTGGTGTTCGGGCAGTGTAGGGTGTCGTGCTGAGGGGTGGTGTTTCAGGGTTTAGGGCCATGCAGTGGTGTTCGAGCAGTGTAGGGGGTCGTGCAGGGGGGTGGTGTTTCAGGGTTTAGGGCAGTGCAGTGGTGTTTGGGCAGTGTAGGGGGTCGTGCAGGGGGTGGTGTTTTAGGGTTTAGGGCAGTGCAGTGGTGTTCGGCCAGTGTAGGTGGTCTTGCTGGGGGTGGTGTTTCAGGGTTTAGTGCAGTGGTGTTCGGGCAGTGTAGGGGGTCGTGCTGGGGGTGATGTTTCAGGGTTTAGGGCAGTGTAGTGGTGTTCCGGCAATGTAGGGGGTCGTGCAGGGGGTGGTGTTTCAGGGTTTAGGGCAGTGCAGTGGTGTTTGGGCAGTGTAGGGTGTCGTGCTGAGGGGTGGTGTTTCAGGGTTTAGGGCAGTGCAGTGGTGTTCGGGCAGTGTAGGGGGTCGTGCAGGGGGTGGTGTTTCAGGGTTTAGGGCAGTGCAGTGGTTTTTGGGCAGTGTAGGGGGTCATGCAGGGGGTGGTGTTTCAGGGTTTAGGGCAGTGCAGTGGTATTCGGCCAGTGTAGGTGGTCTTGCTGGGGGTGGTGTTTCAGGGTTTAGTGCAGTGGTGTTCGGGCAGTGTAGGGGGTCTTGCTGGGGGTGGTGTTTCAGGGTTTAGGGCAGTGCAGTGGTGTTCGGGCAGTGTAGGGGGTCTTGCTGGGGCTGGTGTTTCAGGGTTTAGGGCAGTGCATTGGTGTTCGGGCAGTGTAGGGGGTCGTGCTGGGGCTGGTGTTTGAGGGTTTAGGGCAGTGCAGTGGTGTTCGGGCAGTGTAGGGGGTCGTGCTGGGTCTGGTGTTTCAGGGTTTAGGGCAGTGCAGTGGTTTTCAGGCAGTGTAGGCGGTCGTGCTGGGGCTGGTGTTTCAGGGTTTAGGGCAGTGCAGTGGTGTTTGCACAGTGTACAGGGTTGTGCTGGGGATGGTGTTTCAGGGTTTAGGGCAGTGCAGTGGTGTTCGGGCAGTGTAGGGGGTCGTGCTGGGGATGGTGTTTCAGGGTTAAGGGCAGTGCAGTGGTGTTCGGGCAGTGAAGGGGGTCGTGCTGGGGCTGGTGTTTCAGGGTTTTGGGCAGTGCAGTCGTGTTCGGGCAGTGTAGGGGGTCTTGCTGGGGCTGGTGTTTCAGGGTTTTGGGCAGAGCAGTGGTGTTCGGGCAGTGTAGGGGGTCGTGCTGGGGGTGGTGTTTCAGGGTTTAGGGCAGTGCAGTGGTGTTCAGGCAGTGTAGGGGGTCTTGCTGGGGGTGGTGTTTCAGGGTTTAGGGCAGTGGTGTTCGGGCAGTGTAGGGGGTCTTGCTGGGGGTGATGTTTCAGGGTTTAGGGCAGTGCAGTGGTGTTCGGGCAGTGTAGGGGGTCTTGCTGGGGGTAGTGTTTCAGGGTTTAGGGCAGTGCAGTGGTGTTCGTGCAGTGTAAGGGGTCGTGCTGGGGGTGCTGTTTCAGTGTTAAGGGCAGTGCAGTAGTGTTGGGGCAGTGTAGGGTGTCGTGCAGGGGGTGGTGTTTCAGGATTTAGGGCAGTGCAGTGGTGTTCGGGCAGTCTAGGGGTCTTGCTGGGGGTGGTGTTTCAGGGTTTAGGGCAGTGCAGTGGTGTTCGGGCAGTGTAGGGGGTCGTGCAGGGGGTGGTGTTTCAGGGTTTAGGGCAGTGCAGTGGTGTTCGGGCAGTGTAGGGGGTCTTACTGGGGGTGGTGTTTCAGGGTTTAGGGCAGTGGTGTTCGGGCAGTGTAGGGGGTCTTGCTGGGGGTGATGTTTCAGGGTTTAGGGCAGTGCAGTGGTGTTCAGGCAATGTAGGGGGTCTTGCTAGGGGTAGTGTTTCAGGGTTTAGGGCAGTGCAGTGGTATTCGTGCAGTGTAGGGGGTCGTGCTGGGGATGGTGTTTCAGGGTTTAGGGCAGTGCAGTAGTGTTTGGGCAGTGTGGGGGTCGTGCAGGGGGTGGTGTTTCAGGGTTTAGGGCAGTGCAGTGGTGTTCGGGCAGTGTAGGGGTCATGCTGGGGGTGGTGTTTCAGTGTTTAGGGCAGTGCAGTGGTGTTCGGGCAGTGTAGGGGGTCGTGCTGGGGGTGGTTTTTCAGGGTTTAGGGCAGTGCCGTGGTGTTCGGGCAGTGTAGGGGGTCGTGCTGAGGCTGGTGTTTCACGGTTTAGGGCAGTGCAGTGGTGTTCGGGCAGTGTAGGCGGTCGTGCTGGGGCTGGTGTTTCAGGGTTTAGGGCAGTGCAGTGATGTTCGGGCAGTGTAGGGGGTCGTGCTGGGGATGGTGTTTCAGGGTTTAGGGCAGTGCAGTGGTGCTTGGGCAGTGTAGGGGGTCGTGCTGGGGGTGGTGTTTCAGGGTTTAGTGCAGTGGTGTTCGGGCAGTGTAGGGGGTCTTGCTGGGGGTGGTGTTTCAGGGTTTAGGGCAGTGCAGTGGTGTGCGGGCAGTGTAGGGGGTCTTGCTGGGGCTGGTGTTTCAGGGTTTAGGGCAGTGCAGTGGTGTTCGGGCAGTGTAGGGGGAAGTGCTGGGGCTGGTGTTTGAGGGTTTAGGGCAGTGCAGTGGTGTTCGGGCAGTGTAGGGGGTCGTGCTGGGTCTGGTGTTTCAGGGTTTAGGGCAGTGCAGTGGTTTTCGGGCAGTGTAGGCGGTCGTGCTGGGGCTGGTGTTTCAGGGTTTAGGGCAGTGCAGTGGTGTTCGGGCAGTGTACAGGGTTGTGCTGTGGCTGGTGTTTCAGGGTTTAGGGCAGTGCATTGGTGTTCGGGCAGTATAGGGGGTCGTGCTGGGGATGGTGTTTCAGGGTTTAGGGCAGTGCAGTGGTGTTCGGGCAGTGTAGGGGTCGTGCAGGGGGTGGTGTTTCAGGGTTTAGGGCAGTGCAGTGGTGTTTGGGCAGTGTAGGGGGTCTTACTGGGGGTGGTGTTTCAGGGTTTAGGGCAGTGGTGTTCGGGCAGTGTAGGGGGTCTTGCTGGGGGTGATGTTTCAGGGTTTAGGGCAGTGCAGTGGTGTTCAGGAAATGTAGGGGGTCTTGCTAGGGGTAGTGTTTCAGGGTTTAGGGCAGTGCAGTGGTATTCGTGCAGTGTAGGGGGTCGTGCTGGGGATGGTGTTTCAGGGTTTAGGGCAGTGCAGTAGTGTTTGGGCAGTGTAGGGGGTCGTGCAGGGGTGGTGTTTCAGGGTTTAGGGCAGTGCAGTGGTGTTCGGGCAGTGTAGGGGGTCGTGCTGGGGGTGGTGTTTCAGGGTTTAGGGCAGTGCAGTGGTGTTCGGGCAGTGTAGGGGGTCGTGCTGGGGCTGGTGTTTCAGGGTTTTGGGCAGAGCAGTGGTGTTCGGGCAATGTAGGGGGTCATGCTGGGGGTGGTGTTTCAGGGTTTAGGGCAGTGCAGTGGTGTTCAGGCAGTGTAGGGGGTCTTGCTGGGGGTGGTGTTTCAGGGTTTAGGGCAGTGGTGTTCGGGCAGTGTATGGGGTCTTGCTGGGGGTGATGTTTCAGGGTTTAGGGCAGTGCAGTGGTGTTCGGACAGTGTAGGGGGTCTTGCTGGGGGTAGTGTTTCAGGCTTTAGGGCAGTGCAGTGGTGTTCGTGCAGTGTAGGGGGTCGTGCTGGGGGTGGTGTTTCAGGGTTTAGGGCAGTGCAGTAGTGTTCGGGCAGTGTAGGGGGTCGTGCTGGGGGTGGTGTTTCAGGGTTTAGGGCAGTGCAGTGGTGTTCGGGCAGTGTAGGGGGCCGTGCAGGGGGTGGTGTTTCAGGGTTTAGGGCAGTGCAGTGGTGTTCGGGCAGTGTAGGGTGTCGTGCTGGGGCTGGTGTTTCAGGGTTTAGGGCAGTGCAGTGGTGTTCAGGCAGTGTAGGGGGTCTTGCTGGGGGTGATGTTTCAGGGTTTAGGGCAGTGCAGTGGTGTTCAGGCAGTGTAGGGGGTCTTGCTAGGGGTAGTGTTTCAGGGTTTAGGGCAGTGCAGTGGTGTTCGTGCAGTGTAGGGGGTCATGCTGGGGATGGTGTTTCAGGGTTTAGGGCAGTGAAGTAGTGTTCGGGCAGTGTAGGGGGTCGTACAGGGGGTGGTGTTTCAGGGTTTAGTGCAGTGCAGTGGTGTTCGGGCAGTGTACGGGGTCGTGCTGGGGCTAGTGTTTCAGGGTTTAGGGCAGAGCAATGGTGTTCAGGCAGTGAAGGGGGTTGTGCTGGAGGTGGTGTTTCAGGGTTTAGAGCAGTGCAGTGGTGTTCGGGCAGTGTAGGGGGTGGTGCAGGGGGTGGTGTTTCAGGGTTTAGGGCAGTGCAGTGGTGTTTGGGCAGTGTAGGGGGTCGTGCTGGGGGTGGTGTTTCAGGGTTTAGGGCAGTGCAGTGGTGTTCGGGCAGTGTAGGGTGTCGTGCTGAGGGTGGTGTTTCAGGGTTTAGGGCCATGCAGTGGTGTTCGAGCAGTGTAGGGGGTCGTGCAGGGGGTGGTGTTTCAGGGTTTAGGGCAGTGCAGTGGTGTTTGGGCAGTGTAGGGGGTCGTGCAGGGGGTGGTGTTTTAGGGTTTAGGGCAGTGCAGTGGTGTTCGGCCAGTGTAGGTGGTCTTGCTGGGGGTGGTGTTTCAGGGTTTAGTGCAGTGGTGTTCGGGCAGTGTAGGGGGTCGTGCTGGGGGTGATGTTTCAGGGTTTAGGGCAGTGTAGTGGTGTTCCGGCAATGTAGGGGGTCGTGCAGGGGGTGGTGTTTCAGGGTTTAGGGCAGTGCAGTGGTGTTTGGGCAGTGTAGGGTGTCGTGCTGAGGGGTGGTGTTTCAGGGTTTAGGGCAGTGCAGTGGTGTTCGGGCAGTGTAGGGGGTCGTGCAGGGGTGGTGTTTCAGGGTTTAGGGCAGTGCAGTGGTTTTTGGGCAGTGTAGGGGGTCATGCAGGGGGTGGTGTTTCAGGGTTTAGGGCAGTGCAGTGGTGTTCGGCCAGTGTAGGTGGTCTTGCTGGGGGTGGTGTTTCAGGGTTTAGTGCAGTGGTGTTCGGGCAGTGTAGGGGGTCTTGCAGGGGGGGGTGTTTCAGGGTTTAGGGCAGTGCAGTGGTGTTCGGGCAGTGTAGGGGGTCTTGCTGGGGCTGGTGTTTCAGGGTTTAGGGCAGTGCAGTGGTGTTCGGGCAGTGTAGGGGGTCGTGCTGGGGCTGGTGTTTGAGGGTTTAGGGCAGTGCAGTGGTGTTCGGGCAGTGTAGGGGGTCGTGCTGGGTCTGGTGTTTCAGGGTTTAGGGCAGTGCAGTGGTTTTCGGGCAGTGTAGGCGGTCGTGCTGGGGCTGGTGTTTCAGGGTTTAGGGCAGTGCAGTGGTGTTTGCACAGTGTACAGGGTTGTGCTGGGGATGGTGTTTCAGGGTTTAGGGCAGTGCAGTGGTGTTCGGGCAGTGTAGGGGGTCGTGCTGGGGATGGTGTTTCAGGGTTAAGGGCAGTGCAGTGGTGTTCGGGCAGTGTAGGGGGTCGTGCTGGGGCTGGTGTTTCAGGGTTTAGGGCAGTGCAGTCGTGTTCGGGCAGTGTAGGGGGTCATGCTGGGGCTGGTGTTTCAGGGTTTTGGGCAGAGCAGTGGTGTTCGGGCAGTGTAGGGGGTCGTGCTGGGGGTGGTGTTTCAGGGTTTAGGGCAGTGCAGTGGTGTTCAGGCAGTGTAGGGGGTCTTGCTGGGGGTGGTGTTTCAGGGTTTAGGGCAGTGGTGTTCGGGCAGTGTATGGGGTCTTGCTGGGGTGATGTTTCAGGGTTTAGGGCAGTGCAGTGGTGTTCGGGCAGTGTAGGGGGTCTTGCTGGGGGTAGTGTTTCAGGGTTTAGGGCAGTGCAGTGGTGTTCGTGCAGTGTAAGGGGTCGTGCTGGGGGTGCTGTTTCAGTGTTAAGGGCAGTGCAGTAGTGTTGGGGCAGTGTAGGGTGTCGTGCAGGGGGTGGTGTTTCAGGATTTAGGGCAGTGCAGTGGTGTTCGGGCAGTCTAGGGGGTCTTGCTGGGGGTGGTGTTTCAGGGTTTAGGGCAGTGCAGTGGTGTTCGGGCAGTGTAGGGGGTCGTGCAGGGGGTGGTGTTTCAGGGTTTAGGGCAGTGCAGTGGTGTTCGGGCAGTGTAGGGGGTCTTACTGGGGGTGGTGTTTCAGGGTTTAGGGCAGTGGTGTTCGGGCACTGTAGGGGGTCTTGCTGGGGGTGATGTTTCAGGGTTTAGGGCAGTGCAGTGGTGTTCAGGCAATGTAGGGGGTCTTGCTAGGGGTAGTGTTTCAGGGTTTAGGGCAGTGCAGTGGTATTCGTGCAGTGTAGGGGTCGTGCTGGGGATGGTGTTTCAGGGTTTAGGGCAGTGCAGTAGTGTTTGGGCAGTGTGGGGGTCGTGCAGGGGGTGGTGTTTCAGGGTTTAGGGCAGTGCAGTGGTGTTCTGGCAGTGTAGGGGGTCATGCTGGGGGTGGTGTTTCAGTGTTTAGGGCAGTGCAGTGGTGTTCGGGCAGTGTAGGGGGTCGTGCTGGGGGTGGTTTTTCAGGGTTTAGGGCAGTGCCGTGGTGTTCGGGCAGTGTAGGGGGTCGTGCTGAGGCTGGTGTTTCATGGTTTAGGGCAGTGCAGTGGTGTTCGGGCAGTGTAGGCGGTCGTGCTGGGGCTGGTGTTTCAGGGTTTAGGGCAGTGCAGTGATGTTCGGGCAGTGTAGGGGGTCGTGCTGGGGATGGTGTTTCAGGGTTTAGGGCAGTGCAGTGGTGCTTGGGCAGTGTAGGGGGTCGTGCTGGGGGTGGTGTTTCAGGGTTTAGGGTAGTGCAGTGGTGTTCGGGCAGTGTAGGGGTCGTGCTGGGGCTTGTGTTTCAAGGTTTAGGGCAGTGCAGTGGTGTTCGGGCAGTGTAGGGGGTCGTGCTGGGGCTGGTGTTTTAGGGTTTTGGACAGAGCAGTGGTGTTCGGGCAGTGTAGGGGGTAGTGCTGGGGGTGGTGTTTCAGGGTTTTGGGCAGTGCAGTGGTGTTTGGGCAGTGTAGGGGGTTGTGAAGGGGGTGGTGTTTCAGGGTTTAGGGCAGTGCAGTGGTGTTTGTGTAGTGTAGGGGGTCATGTTTTAGGGTAGTGCAGTGGTGTTTGGGTAGTGTAGGGGGTCGTGCTGGGGGTAGTGTTTTAGGATTTAGGTTAGTGCAGTGGTGTTTGGGTAGTGTAGGGGGTCGTGCTGGGGGTAGTGTTTTTGGGTTTAGGGCAGTGCAGTGGTGTTCGGGCAGTGTAGGGGGTCATGCTAGGGGTGGTGTTTCAGGGTTTAGGGCAGTGCAGTGGTGTTCGGGCAGTGTAGGGGGTCGTGCAGGGGCTGGTGTTTCAGGGTTTAGTGCAGTGCAGTGGTGTTCGGGCAGTGTAGGGGGTCGTGCTGGGGGTAGTGTTTTAGGGTTTAGGGTAGTGCAGTTGTGCTTGTGTAGTGTAGGGGGTCATGCTGGGGGTAGTGTTTTAGGGTTTAGGGTAGTGCAGTGGTGTTTGTGTAGTGTAGGGGGTCATGTTTTAGGGTAGTGCAGTGGTGTTTGGGTAGTGTAGGGGGTCATGCTGGGGGTAGTGTTTTAGGATTTAGGTTAGTGCAGTGGTGTTTGGGTAGTGTAGGGGGTCGTGCTGGGGGTAGTGTTTTTGGGTTTAGGGTAGTGCAGTGGTGTTTGTGTAGTGTAGGGGGTCATGCTGGGGGTAGTGTTTTAGGGTTTAGGGTAATGCAGTGGTGCTTGTTGTGAGAAGTTGGCCTGGCATATGCTGTCCACTAATTATAGTGGGCACCTTGCACCATTCCAAACAACCCCTTATTGGAGATAGGTTAAAGACAACCTTATTGAAAGCTATCCTAGTGGTAGCTATGGTGAGCAGCCTTCAGGCTAAGTCTTGAAGGAATGTAAAGCAGCTTGTTTTACCAGTCTATAATCTCTTGAGTGACCAAATGAAAGAGCACCACACCAGGTATATATTCAAAATATATGTATTTATTACTAAACACACCCCTCTAGTCTCTTTATGAGGCTAGAGTTCGAAGTACATAAGTTAGAAGTTATTTAAACACAGTAATAGCACAAATACACGTTTGGGCCCTAGGGGCGTACCAAACCATATACCAATAAAGTGGTATAAGAACCACGACTGAACTAGACACTAGGCCTAGAGCCTCTAGAAGTGCTTGGACCACAAGGAACCACCCAAGGTAGTGACACAGGGGACCCACGGGGGACGCGTGCAGTGTAAATACACAACCGCGATACGCCGTTGACTTCTATGGAGAAAGTCGTGATCGGGAAATTAAAGAAAAGGGACACTTAAAGGAGGACTTGGAGCAAACCCTTTGAGATCTAGGACTTTGAAGAGTCTCTACCCACGGGAGCACCGGAGTACTCGTGTTACCTCACCCAGGGAAGCCGGGTGCATAGGTGCCTTTCGGGGTCGGGTTTCGTCGTCGATTTGAATGGCGATCTGCTGCAAAGTGCTGCTGGCGACCAAGTGAAAAGTGTCCGGGTGGATCCAAGAGTGGATCGGAGTTCTGAAGAACCTGAAAGCAGAGGGGACAGAGTCTGGGTCACTAGCCAGTGACCAGGAAGGCGATGGACAGATGCCCACCGATGTCGAGTGCTTCAGGTGCGTTGACAGTCGTCTTGACTCTTCAGCCACGAGGTCCAGGAGGCGTTGTCGGCAACCAGGAGCAGGATTCGGACTGGGAAACAATGTTTGTCGAGTGCTGAGGTGTCGGCGACCGAATTGGACCCAACAAGCCTTGGCAAAGGCAAGTCTTGTTGCAGAGAAAGATCATCGATGGTGCAGACCAGCAAGGTCTGGGGAACTCACCCAGCAAGGGTAAGTGAGGACAGGCCTGGAGCAACCAGGATACCAAGTGAGAAAAGATTGGCTTTCGTTAAGGGCTACTAGCCAACGGGCTAGCGACCGCGAAGGAGCCTCGAGACGTCGCACGTGGATCTGGCTCACAGGACACTCGTGGAGTGGAGGCCAGTGATCTTCGGTGCAGTTGGTGCTGGAGGCTAGGGCTACTCGGAGCCCAAAGCACGACTTCGGGGAAGACCCAGAAGAGGATGCACTTGCAAATGTGCTCGGTGTCCAGGGGTCACGGTCTCACGTCACCCACAATAGCTACGGGCCTCAGCTTTGCTGGGGACTCAGAGTAGCCTCGGAGAAGTCTGAGAATCCACCTCTGGTGATGCAATGACTTAAGCGTCCGACGGGAGCTTCAGAAATGCGAACCGGACAAATGCTTCTTTGGTGCCTGCCAAGCAGGGGAGTCACTCCTTGACCCCAAGGGAGATTCTTCTGTCCTCTAATCGTGAGTAGAGCGTCGAAGGTCCAGGATTCAGTTTCAGAGTTTCGTCCAGGGATAATCTAAAGTCCTAAGGACTGGGTTCCTATATTTATACTAAGGATAGGGGTTGGACTACTCTGTGGCCCCACCTATGGGTGGGTCAGGGCAGAGGGGTGGCTACACCCCTTTCCCTTTGTCCAGTTCGCGCCAAAGCAGGGGCTGCAAGCCCCTGATCCGGTTTGAACTGGGGTATGCACTAGGGACACCAAATGTGCCCCCAGTGCAGGACTTCAAAGCACCCGAAAGTGCTCCCGCCCAGCCCCAATACACATTATCCTGTCTGGGGAGGTGGTCACACCTCCTTGGGACAGGAAACCTATTGTCCAGGCCTCCCCTGCCAGAGTTTCGTCCAGCAGCAGGAGGCCAGACTCGTGTCTGTGGCAGCAGCATCCATTTTGTGATGCCAGGGCTTTGGAAAGAAGTTACCGGGCTAGTCAGAGTTAACATGTCTTTCCCTCTAGAAGGGTGGAATGCTACCCCCGCCGCCAGAATTGGCGGGGGGTAGTATTCCAAGATGTTTGACACCAAACACGACATGTTTAGGTGCAGCCATTCCAAAGTTAGCATTTAACGCGAGGTTATAATGCGCTTAAGAGTATATGGTAAGGCTGCACTACAAACAGCATCAGAGAAGGGTCTCCGAACGCGGCAGAGGGGCCCTGCTCATGCAGGGGCACCCTCTCACATAGGAACCATGCACTCTGCCTTTAGGATTGATAAGGCCTGCCTTAGGAGTGACTTATAGGTTTATATGTGTGTATGTATTTAGTGATATAGGTAACCTATATCACAGTAAGGGGTGCATGCACCACCTTACCCAGGCTGCAGTAGCAGACCTGTGGTGTCAGTTTGGATGGCCTTCCAGGGGTGGCATAATACATGCTGCAGCCCCTGGTAGGCCTCTGAGGTACCTTTGCCCTTGGTACATAGTATACCATATACTAGGGACTTATAAGGGCACTCCAGATTCCAATCAGTGATGTGCCTAAGGCACATGGAAACCATTTTAGAGAGGAAGCAGCTAGGCTGGGGTTCTGATTAGCAGGGCCCCAGCCAGACTAATGTCGAAAAACAGTGAAGCATCAGCAAAAAGTGGGGGTACCCATGTGAAGCAGATCCTACTCTCCTACACAACCCCCCCCAAACGTAGGGACATTAAACTAACCTTGCCCAGTTAAGTCTTCATGTTCTAAGTGGAAGTACCTAGTGAGTCCATCTGCATTGGCATGGTTACACCCAGGTCTATGTTCCACTGTAAAGTCCATCCCCTGTAGGGAAATGGACCACCTAAGCAGTTTGGGGTTTTCACCCTTCATTTGTTTTAGCCATAAGAGGGGCTTATGGTCTGTCTGAACCAGGAAGTGTGTACCAAACAAGTATGGCCTCAACTTCTTCAGAGCCCAGACCACAGCAAAGGCCTCCCTCTCTATGGCTGACCAACGTTTCTCTCTAGGGGTCAGCCTTCTGCTAATGAAAGCTACTGGCTGATCCTGACCTTCTTCATTCAATTGTGACAGTACAGCCCCTACCCCCAATTCAGATGCATCAGTTTGAACAATGAACTTCTTGGAGTAATCAGGACTCTGTAGAATGGGAGCAGTGCACATGGCCTGCTTCAGGTCATCAAATGCCTTTTGACAGCTAACTGTCCACTGAACCTTTTGGGCATTTTCTTAGAAGTTAAGTCGTTCAGGGGTGTCACTATTGATCCATACCCCTTGACAAATCTCCTATAGTACCCAGTCAGGCCTAAGAAGGCTCTCACCTGAGTCTGGGTAGTGGGAGCAGTCCAGTCCATGATAGTCTGGATCTTGCTCTGCAAAGGTTGAACCTGGCCTCCACCCACAAGGTGGCCCAGGTACACAACCTGACTCTGCCCTATCTGGCACTTAGTGGCCTTGATAGTCAGGCCTGCCTTTTGCAGGGCCTGTAAAACATTCCTGAGGTGGACCAGGTGATCCTCCCAGGTGGAGCTAAAGACAGCAATATCATCTAGATATGCTGCACTATAGGCTTCCAGACCTGTGAGAACTGTATTCACCAACCTCTGGAAAGTGGCAGGTGCATTCTTCAGACCAAAGGGCATCACCACAAATTGATAATGCCCACTAGGGGTTGAGAATGCTGTTTTGGGCTTTGCAGTATCAGCTAGTCTGATCTGCCAGTAGCCAGCTGTCAAGTCAAATGTGCTGAGATATTTGGCTGAGGCCAAAGTATCTATGAGCTCATCTGCCCTTGGTATTGGATGGGCATCAGTCCTAGTGACTGCATTGAGACCCCTGTAGTCCACACAAAATCTCATCTCTCTTTTTCCACCACTGGTGTGAGGTTTTGGCACAAGGACCACTGGACTAGCCCAAGGGCTATCTGAGGGTTCAATAACTCCCAACTCCAACATTTTCTGGACTTCAGTCCTGATACAGTCCCTGACATGGTCAGGTTGCCTATAAATCTTATTTTTAATAGGCATACTGTCCCCAGTGTCCACTTCATGAGTGCACCAGGTGGTCTGACTGGGTGTCAGTGAAAACATATGTCTAAACTGATTGAGAACCTGTCTACAATCAGTTTGCTGCTGGGTAGTGAGGCTGCCTGCCAAGGCTACACCATCAACTGACCCATCGTCAGGGTTCTGTGAGAGCAGGTCAGGGAGTGGGTCACTCTCTTCCTCCTGCCCTTCATCAGTAGCCATGAGCAAGCCCATGTCTGCCCTGTCCACATATGGTTTTAACCTGTTGACATGGAGAACCCTGTGGGGACTCCTGGGTGTTCCTAGGTCTACTAAGTAGGTAACCTCACCCTTCTGCTCAACAATAGTGTGGGGTCCACTCCATTTGTCTTGGAGAGCTGCTGGGGCCACTGGCTCCAACACCCACACCTTCTGTCCTGGCTGGTAAACAGTCAGAACAGCCTTTTGGTCATGCCAGGCCTTTTGAAGTTCCTGGCTAGCCTCAAGGTTTTTGGTTGCCTTTTTCATGTACTCAGCCATCCTGGAGCGGAGACCAAGTACATAGTCCACTATGTTTTGCTTTGGGGGCTTGAGAGGTAACTCCCATCCTTCCTTCACCAAGCACAGTGGACCCCTCACAGGGTGGCCAAAGAGAAGTTCAAAGGGCTGTAACCAACCCCTTCTGAGGCACCTCCCTATATGCGAATAAAAGGCAGGTCAAGAGTATGTCCCATCTACGCCTAAGCTTTTCTGGGAGCCCTTTAATCATGCCCTTCAAGGTTTTGTTGAATCTCTCAACTAAACTATTGCATTGTGGGTGATAGGGTGTGGTGAACTTATAAGTCACTCCACACTCCTTCCACATTGCTTTTAAGTACCCAGACATGAAGTTAGCACCCCTGTCTGATACTACCTCCTTAGGAAAGCCCACTCTTGAGAAAATTCCCAGGAGGGCCCTTGCCACCACAGGTGCTGTAGTGGTCCTGAGGGGAATAGCTTCTGGGTACCTGGTGGCATGATCCACTACCACCAGGATAAACCTGTGCCCAGATGCTGTTTGGGGATCCATGGGACCAACAATGTCAATCCCTACCCTTTCAAAGGGCACCCCCACCACAGGCAGTGGTATCAGGGGGGCCTTTGTAGTGCCACCTGCCTTGCCACTGGCCTGGCAGGTTACACAGGAGCGACAAAACTCCTTGGTGTCTTCAGACATGTGGGGCCAGTGAAAGTGAGGGACAATTCTGTCCCAAGTCTTGTTCTGGCCCAGGTGACCTGCTAAGGGAATATCATGGGATAGGGTCAATAGGAAGCCCCTGAACTTTAGAGGTATAACCAACCTCCTGGTGGCACCAGGTTTGGGGTCTCTACACTCTGAGTACAGGAGTCCATCATCCCAATACACTGTATGGGGACCACTAGCTTTCCCAGCAGCCTCAGCAGCAGCTTGCTGTCTGAGGGGTTCAAGGGAGGGGCAGCTCTGCTGCTCCTGGCTCAGATCTGCCCTAGAAGGTCCCCCTGTCCCCAAGAACTCAACCTGGTCAGGTTCAAGTTCCTCTGGGACAGTTCCTTCTTCAGGGCTGAGATCATCCCCCTCAAGGGACTGATCTTCCTCCTGAGCCAAGGGGAAGGCACTGCCTTAACCCTACTACTCCTCCTCTTGGAAGGCACTTGGTCCATTCTTCCAGAATCCAAGGCCTGTTCAGTGCTAGACATTTTGGCTTGTGACCTGGTCACAGCAAACACATCTGCAGGGATCCCCAGCATTTCTGCATGGGTCCTGAGCTCCACTTCTGCCCAAGCAGAAGTCTCTAAGTCATTGCCAAGCAAGCATTCGACTGGTAGGTTTGCACTTACCACAACCTTCTTAAGGCCAGTTACCCCTCCCCAGGAGAAGTTAACAACTGCCAGAGTATGGTCTGTTCTGACATTGCTAGCATTGGTCACTTGGTACATTTCACCAAGTATAACTTGCCCAGGATGCACAAGGTCTTGTGTCACCATTGTGACACTTGCCCCTGTGTCCCTAAATGCCAAAGCCTCTCGTCCATTGATTAAAGGCTGTTGTCTGTACTTGCCCAGATTACTGGGACTCACAGAGGAGGTCACATCCATGCCTCCATCACAGACTAACACAGCCTGAGTCAGTTCTCTGACTAGGTCAGAGCCCAACTCAGTACCCAGGGTGAACTCTACTAAACCCTTGGCTGGAGCACTCCCACCAACTGTAACTGTACTAGGGGGAACAGGTGCCTTAGGGGCATTGGTGGGTGCTGGACTTGAGTCTTTGGACTTGGTGCAATCACTGGTCCAGTGGGTCTTTTGCTTACAGACCTTGCACCATGGTTTTCTTTGGCCTTTCCCTTTGGTAGACTGTGAATCCCCACCTGAAGAAGATTTTTGGGGGCCTGATGAAGACTTTTGATCTTTACCCTTCTCCCCACCCTTTTCAGAGTTCTTAGCATCTTGCTTCTTGGTTTCCCCACCTTGGTTCTGTACCTTCTGCTTCACCCTGGTTCTGACCCATTTGTCTGCCTTCTTTCCCAATTCTTGGGGAGAGGTCAGATCAGAGTCTACCAGGTATTGATGCAACAGCTGATTTTGACAGTTATTAAGAATCTGCTCCCTCATTATCAGATTGTACAATCCTGAGAAGTCACACACCTTACTGCCCATCAACCAGCCTTCCAGAGCCTTGGCAGAACAATCCACATAGTCTACCCAGTCTTGAGTCTGTGCTTTTGGGTATCTCTGAACTTCAACCTGTACTGTTCAGTGGTTAGGCCAAACCCATCAATAAGAGCACTCTTCAAGACCTTGTAATTATCAGCATCCTCCTCTCTAACAGTGAGGAGCTTATCTCTACCTTTGTCAGCAAAGGAGAGCCACAAGATTGCTGCCCACTGCTCCTGAGGGACCCTCTGTACTTTACAGGCCCTCTCTAGAGCAGTTATCCACTTGTGGATGTCATCCCCATTCTGATAGGGAGGGACAATCTTGCTCAGGTTCCTATGGTCATAGGACCTTTCCCTATCTCTAGGGACATGGCTGCCACCATGGGACTCTAGTCCCAACTTTCTTCTCTCTCTAAAGAGATCTAGGGACTCCCTGTCTATAGCCAGTTGCTTCTTTTTGATTTCAAGCTGAGCTTCCTCCTATTGAACCAGCCTCTTTCTTCTCTCATGAGAGGATTCACTCCTATGAGATGAGACAGAGCTCCCTATTGAGGTGCCAGAGTGGTTAGACTCCTGAGAAGGAGATCTAGACTTCCTGGGCACACTCATAATCCTTCCTGGGGGACAAAGAGGGCATCATCCTGATTATCCTCTTCATCTTCCTCAGGAGGGTTTGGATTATCCAGGTCAGGGCCATTGTCGCCCTCCTGGCCAGTTTCAGAGGGGGGGCTGGGGGTATTGGTACCCCTGGTCCCATCCTCATCATCTGCCCCACCCTCAGCTCCTACCCCTTCAGTCCCCAAGGGCTTACTAAGGTCATAAGCCACCAACAACTCCTTGAGGTGTTGGGTGGTGGGGCTTTGGCCTGTCCTTATTTTTCTCAAGTTGCATAAAGCTCTCAATTCCAAGAATGGGAGTGTATCATACTTGGAGGGTGGAAGCTCAGTGGCTTCCTGCAAGGATTCTTTAGATCCTACCCTTAAAGACATTACTAGTGTGGTGTGGTGTATGCACTACCTACTCTAGTGTGGCCTACTAAACTCTCTTGAGTTGTAGAAAGGGTTGTGCTATCCCTTAACACACAACTCTAAGTTCAGTAGAACTTACTGTATTCTAAGCTTAAATTATATGTACCTTATGTACCTTTAGTGGTTTTCAGTTGATCAATTCAATTGAGGTTATCTGGTAAAACAATAGCAAGCTGGAATCCCACACGCTGCACACCAATGTGAGAAGTTGGCCTGGCATATGCTGTCCACTAATTATAGTGGGCACCTTGCACCAGTCCAAACAACCCCTTATTGGAGATAGGTTAAAGACAACCTTATTGAAAGCTATCCTAGTGGTAGCTATGGAGAGCAGCCTTCAGGCTAAGTCTTGAAGGAATGTAAAGCAGCTTGTTTTACCAGTCTATAATCTCTTGAGTGACCAAATGAAAGAGCACCACACCAGGTATATATTCAAAATATATGTATTTATTACTAAACACACCCCTCTAGTCTCTTTATGAGGCTAGAGTTCGAAGTACATAAGTTAGAAGTTATTTAAACACAGTAATAGCACAAATACACGTTTGGGCCCTAGGGGCGTACCAAACCATATACCAATAAAGTGCTATAAGAACCACGACTGAACTAGACACTAGGTCTAGAGCCTCTAGAAGTGCTTGGACCACAAGGAACCACCCAAGGTAGTGACACAGGGGACCCACGGGGGACGCGTGCAGTGTAAATACACAACCGCAATACGCTGTTGACTTCTATGGAGAAAGTCGTGATCGGGAAATTAAAGAAAAGGGACACTTAAAGGAGGACTTGGAGCAAACCCTTTGAGATCTAGGACTTTGAAGAGTCTCTACCCACGGGAGCACCGGAGTACTCGTGTTACCTCACCCAGGGAAGCCGGGTGCATAGGTGCCTTTCGGGGTCGGGTTTCGTCGTCGATTTGAATGGCGATCTGCTGCAAAGTGCTGCTGACGACCAAGTGAAAAGTGTCCGGGTGGATCCAAGAGTGGATCGGAGTTCTGAAGAACCTGAAAGCAGAGGGGACAGAGTCTGGGTCACTAGCCAGTGACCAGGAAGGCGATGGACAGATGCCCACCGATGTCGAGTGCTTCAGGTGCGTTGACGGTCATCTTGACTCTTCAGCCACGAGGTCCAGGAGGTGTTGTCGGTGACCAGGAGCAGGATTCGGGCTGGTACACAATGTCTGTCGAGTGCTGAGGTGTCGGCGACCGGATTGGACCCAACAAGCCTTGGCAACGGCAAGTCTTGTTGCAGAGGAAGATCGTCGATGATGCAGACCAGCAAGGTCTGGGGAACTCACCCAGCAAGGGTAAGTGAGAGCAGGCCTGGAGCAACCAGGATGCCAAGATAGAAAAAGATTGGCCTTCGTTAAGGGCTACTAGCCAACGGGCTAGAGACCGCAAAGGAGCCTCGAGACGTCGCACATGGATCTGGCTCACAGGACACTCGTGGAGTGGAGGCCAGTGATCTTTGGTACAGTTGGTGCTGGAGGCTAGGGCTACTCGGAGCCCAAAGCACGACTTCGGGGAAGACCCAGAAGAGGATGCACTTGCAAATGTGCTCGGTGTCCAGGGGTCACGGTCTCACGTCACCCACGATAGCTATGGGCCTCAGCTTTGCTGGGGACTCAGGGTAGCCTCGGGGAAGTCTGAGAATTCACCTCTGGTGATGCGATGACTTTGGCGTCCGACGGGAGCTTCAGAAATGCGAACCGGACAGATGCTTCTTTGGTGCCTGCCAAGCAGGGGAGTCACTCCTTGACCCCAAGGGAGATTCTTCTGTCTTCTAATCGTGAGTAGAGCATCGAAGGTCCAGGATTCAGTTTCAGAGTTTCGTCCAGGGATAATCTAAAGTCCTAAGGACTGGGTTCCTATACTTATACTAAGGATAGGGGTTGGACTACTCTGTGGCCCCACCTATGGGTGGGTCAGGGCAGAGGGGTGGCTACACCCTTTCCCTTTGTCCAGTTCACGCCAAAGCAGGGGCTGCAAGCCCCTGATCCGGTTTGAACTGGGGTATGCACTAGGGACACCAAATGTGCCCCCAGTGCAGGACTTCAAAGCACCCGAAAGTGCTCCCGCCCAGCCCCAATACACATTATCCTGTCTGGGGAGGTGGTCACACCTCCCTGGGACAGGAAACCTATTGTCCAGGCCTCCCCTGCTGGAGTTTCGTCCAGCAGCAGGAGGCCAGACTCGTGTCTGTGGCAGCAGCATCCATTTTGTGATGCCAGGGCTTTGGAAAGAAGTTACCAGGCTAGTCAGAGTTAACATGTCTTTCCCTCTAGAAGGGTGGAATGCTACCCCCGCCGCCAGAATTGGCGGGGGGTAGTATTCCAAGATGTTTGACACCAAACACGACATGTTTAGGTGCAGCCATTCCAAAGTTAGCATTTAACGCGAGGTTATAATGCGCTTAAGAGTATATGGTCAGGCTGCACTACAAACAGCATCAGAGAAGGGTCTCCGAATGCTGCAGAGGGGCCCTGCTCATGCAGGGCCACCCTCTCACATAGGAACCATGCACTCTGCCTTTAGGATTGATAAGGCCTGCCTTAGGAGTGACTTATAGGTTTATATGTGTGTATGTATTTAGTGATATAGGTAACCTATATCACAGTAAGGAGTGCATGCACCACCTTACCCAGGCTGCAGTAGCAGACCTGTGGTGTCAGTTTGGATGGCCTTCCAGGGGTGGCATAATACATGCTGCAGCCCCTGGTAGGCCTCTGAGGTACCTATGCCCTTGGTACATAGTATACCATATACTAGGGACTTATAAGGGCACTCCAGATTCCAATCAGTGATGTGCCTAAGGCACATGGAAACCATTTTAGAGAGGAAGCAGCTAGGCTGGGGTTCTGATAAGCAGGGCCCCAGCCAGACTAATGTCGAAAAACAGTGAAGCATCAGCAAAAAGTGGGGGTACCCATGTGAAGCAGATCCTACTCTCCTACACTTGTGTCGGGTAGGGGGTCGTGCTGGGGGTAGTGTTTTAGGGTTTAGGGTAGTGCAGTGGTGTTTGTGTAGTGTAGGGGGTCATGTTTTAGGGTAGTGCAGTGGTGTTTGGGTAGTGTAGGGGGTCGTGCTGGGGGTAGTGTTTTAGGATTTAGGTTAGTGCAGTGGTGTTTTGGTAGTGTAGGGGGTCGTGCTGGGGGTAGTGTTTTAGGGTTTAGGGTAGTGCAATGGTGTTTGTGTAGTGTAGGGCATCATGCTGGGGGTAGTGTTTTAGGGTTTAGGATAGTGCAGTGGTGCTTGTGTAGTGTAGGGGGTTGTGCTGGGGGTAGTGTTTTAGGGTTTAGGGTAGTGCAGTGTTGTTTTTGTAGTGTAGGGGGTCATGTTTTAAGATGCAACACTCCAATACCTGACCAGTCTGCACTACATAAAACTGCAAAAAACTAAAAATAAAAAGTGTTTTGCACACTTTTGTCATTGGGCTATATGTGGGCTACATCTGGGTAATATTTGGGCTACATTTGGGCTCTTTTTTACTGGTGGCCATCTTGGAAGACTTCTTTGTTATGAAGTTTCCTAATTTCCTCATTTACTGCAGTCTCCTCAGTAGGAAATGCTTTCAGTTTTTTACTTTGATTCCATCAAGAAGGCATTCAGATGTGTCTCACATTTGCCATAAATTCAGAATGTTAGCACTCTAGTTGCTCATTAGATCACTGTAGTAAATCTACTGCTCACCAGGGAGTTAACTGGAAGTCTGCTGCTGGTATTGAAAGTGATTGTTTCAGTCTGCATGTCAGAATTTTCTAATGAAATAGAAGAGGATTTGAGATCTCACTTAAAACATGCCCTAATTTTTCTTTCTGCAGCACTAACCATAATTTCTATTTCAAAAAGAACCCCTCATTTTGTTCCTTTTTAAATTAAATGTTTTAAGTGTTACCGGTTTATTCCAATCAAGATGGCTTCAGGTGTGCCATACGTTTGTCATAAGTAAGGCTGTTAGCGCTCTAGTTGTTCTTTAGAACACTCTGGGAAGCTGCAGTAGAACACAAAGGCATCAACTGGCAGTCTCTGCCCTTGTTGGATGTACATGTTTTACTGAGAATGTCAGACTTCATTCTCACATGACTGAGAAAGATAATGTGAATTTACAGAAAATATGCTCTCATTTTAGCTTCTGGAGCACCTTCCAAAACTGTATGGGACAAGCATGTGAAAATAGTTTTCTCTCAAACATGATTCATGATATCCCAGCAGAAGGTTTTTCACAGGGTAAAATCACCTTAGAACACACCACAATTCCTGAAATTAGTATAGTACCATCAACAAATGAATTCTAATGTAACTAAAGTCTGTTATCACCCTTTATAGTTCTCCTTTTGGTAACCCTCAAAATCTTTGATTCACTACAATGCATTTCAATGGGGTACTATCATTTATATTGGTCCCAAGATGGCTGCCAGCAATTCCAGGATGAAGTGCTGACAGCCAATCAGATCTCACGATGACATGTGTGGTTAGGCTCCGCCCAGATATATATGTGATTTTACTTTTGATTTTCTCAGGAACTACTGAACGGATTTACACCATTTAAGCAAAAGGCACGACACTGAACCAAGGGCTACCTCTTTGCCAAATTTGGTGTAATTCCGTTCAGCAGTTCAGGCTGTAGCTGCGACTAAAGGTTCCTATGGAAAAATGAATGGGGAAAACCCGTTTTGGGACCCCCTTTTTCTCGGCCCCCGCTTGACGAATCCCCCGAGACTTTCAGGATAGGAGCGGACCGGAGCGCCCCAACAAGTTGGAAACTTTCGCGAAGATTCGTCAACCGGCACCAACGTTATTTCAAATAGAATGTTGCGGATTTCCTATGGAAAATAGGTCCTAACTATAACTATCTACTGGCGACCGCCAGTAGATAATATATATATATATATATATTGTAAGAGATATAAAAAAGGATTAACTCATGTTAAGTTGATTACATAGATAGAGAGATTTCCCTTTGCGTATATTTCTATATTTTGCATGACATTGCATTAGTTGTGTTTTTGCAGTCTTGAAACCAAATGAATAACTGTTGAAGGGTCTCTAAAGACCACATCCCAGTAAAAGCACAAAGATAATAGAAGCTATGGACAAGTGCGGATTAAAAGTAATGCAGAGCACCAATGTCTTTTGCAGCATGCTCAAACGTAATAATGTCACACAACCCAAAATCAGGGGAAACAGAAGGGACCCAATTATATGACACTTACTAATATTGAAAAAAAGAAAACGAATAGACGGCAGCTTATCAATGTGGCACTACAACGGGCCCGTTTCTCCATAGCCCGGTGACAGAGCAAAGCTACCTTCAACTAAGACTGTTATGCACTTTGGTCATACTCCTTGTCCACAACAGCCTTGTACTCTGTTGTGGAAGTGATATAAATATAGGTAAATAATCTTTAAGTCCTCTTGAGATCGAGCAAGAAGCAGGATATTAAAGTGCATTATCCATAAAAAAGAGATTTATTTGAAGCAGCATCTCCATTTTAGTAGTTAGTAGACTAGTCCCTTGATCTCCATTTGGCGATTATTATTTCACAAGCATTTATTTTTAGGCTGAATTTCTAATATCATGTTCAGTTAGTCTTCTTCACTTTAGATCATAGCAAAAGCAGCCTTCACACTCAGTTGAAAAATGCAGTGTTCTGCTCCAGGTCCATTTCCTCTTCTGTGCTTTGTATACAGTTTGATGAAGAAAAAGGTGAACTGATATTCAGGTACTGGGAAACATTCTCCAATATCTTCTTGAGCTAAATACAGAATCCAGAAAATATGCACAGATCACACTCTTTTGTTCAAAGTTATAGGAAATGGTCATACATGTAGCAAGTGTCACTTCCTGCGAGTCAGAGAATGAACTGCTGGCACTTACACTAACTGGTTGGGTGAGCACTAAGACCTATTCCCTTTTTCCCTGAAGGTTCTAACCAAGAAAAACACCATCTCGAGCTACACTAAGCCACAGAGAAATAGAGGAGGATGAGCAGCAATATAGTTGTGTACAGGTGCAAAGGAGAAACAGTTGACATCCTGGAGTACAACTGCCTTCAAAGGCATCCCATCATCAAGGGGTTACACACCCACATACACACACATTCACACATAGACATTCACAGACACACACACAAACTCACGCATACAGGTGTCACCAGGCAGGTGTTCGAAATTCCTGCATGTATTCACAGAACCCTAATATTAGAGCACTCACATTGAATGGGAGAGAGGGTCCATAGTAATTACATTGGTGAAGATCTTACCGGGGTCCCCAATAGGCAACTTGCCCAACACATTGCAGGAAACAGCCTAAGCCTCTTTACTAGAATCAACTTGTGCCACTTATGTCTTTACCTAGCAAAAGGGAAAGTGGTTTCCCTTGAAAGAATGGCTTACACCTGTTATGCTATCCAGTAGATGACTCTGCTAGATAGCACCATGCTACAGTATATTGAAATGGCTCACGATCAGGGCCACAGGAATTATGCGGCAGTGGAAAAACCAAATGGCAATGCAGCATGCGCAATGCAATTTGTTTTATTTATTTATTTATGTACTTACCTCCGTTCGGCCGTATGCCGGAGTTTACTACCCCCCACCCTGCCCCTCCCCCGCCCCACCGCCCTGCAGCACTCCCTCCAGGAGCCGCTACTGCATTCTAGCAATTTCTGAAATCAGTGTTTTAATGGTGGAAGGGTGGGGTGAGATAGCTAAAAGACTAAGACTCCAGGCTCTAGATTGCTCTCAACAGCAGCAAATACTAAATACCTCGTTCCATAAACAACTCGAAATTTTCTTATTCTGACAACCCTTCAAATGGTGATGAAAAATATGAGATTCAGTGATGAAGTAATGTTGAATATAAAACACTCGACAATTCCTGGAAGGACTAAGGGCTTCATTTAAAGTTTAGGATTCTTTTTTTTCTCTTCAAATGGCCTTTTTAGCTTTTTTTCGGAGTTTCATATAGCCAAACTTGACCCGAAGGTATCAGAGCGCCTTACATGAGCACCAGTTACGTTACGACGGACACATTCTTTTTTTTTGTTAGGCACAGGGAGATTAAGGGGCATATTCACAAGGACTTATCGCCGAGTTATCGGGCACTTTAGCGCATCAAAAGTGGAGATAGATTTATCGCCCCATTCACAAGCGGGTGCAAACTGCAGACATCGCCAGTATTCCTGCGATAACTGCCGCAAAATTTATCTCCATGGGTGACACCACCAACTAACCCTAATGAGATGCAGAGTAGGCGTTCCCGTGCAAAAACCTCACGAAAACACCACTACACCACTTTCACAACGAACTGCCAGATCTGCGATGCGAACCAAAAACAGGTGATAAGCCGCGGTAGCAGCAGGGATTTAACACCTGCCTTCTGCTGGTGTTAAGCAGGATGACTACCTGCAGTATGAAAGGGAGCCCAGCCCAGAGGCACATCTGAAGACCCACAGATGCCATGGAGACAATGATCATGCAGCTCGGAGACCCAAGAGGGCCACAACACCCACCGCCACCACTCCCAGGCCCCCCCCGGACCCCCTCTCGGACAAATACATACCGTGCACGACACAAGAGCCACAAAAAGCGCATGATGTCGCACAATGACAACAAGAAACACACATGTGTGGTCAGAAGAACGAGAAATAGTCACTCATCATTGAAGTAACAACCAAAAACTTTATTGAAATACAACACAAAACACCAATGCGGATGACTCCTGTCGGGTCCGTCCGGGACAATCGTGATGTCACAGCCTGGAAAATAAAGCACAAAATCAGAATGTGTGTCATGCGCACATCAAAGGAGCGAGACACAGAGAAAGAGAGAAGGAAAGAAAGGCAGAGAGAGGAAAAGAGAGAGAAAGAAAGAAAGGGAGAGGGAAAAGGAGAGAGAGAAAGGAAGAGAGGGAGAGAGAGAGAGAGAGAAGGAAAGGAAGGCAGAGAGAGAGAGAGAGAAGGAAAGGAAGGGAAAGAGAGAGAGAATGAAAGGAAGGGAGAGAGAGAGAGAGAGAGAGGGAGGGACAATGCCGCCCCCACGCACCCAGGCACCACTTCTCACCTGCTGCCACCGGTGTGTCTCCAACCACGTGCCGGCATACACTGCAAGCCACCAGGTCTGCAATCCGTAATCGAGGCCAGAGTCAATCATGGCAGAGTCCATCTCACTGCACACGGCAACAATGCCTGTCTGCCCCTGCGCACACATGCAGCCGCACCCTAGCCCCTCCCACCGGCCAGCGCTGGCTGTCCGCCCTTGTGCACCCAGGCCCCACTGCTCACCTGCCACCAATGGTGTATCCCCCAGTGGGCACACCACGTGCCCGTGCAAGCTCCAGGCCCTGGCCCCGCGACCATGGAATGCTCCACATCATGCGGACCGGCACCGTGGCCCAGCAGGTCCCACACATGACGCTGAGTCCTGAGGCATCAATGGCAGAGACCACATCAGTGCACACATCATCATCGCAGGCTGCACACCCGCTCAGCAATTTCTGTGCGCCTAACCCTGTGCAACCCCAGTCAGCGCCACGTGGTGGTAGGCCCATGACGGCCGCATGGCTTCGGGTGCCACTAACCCTGTGCAACCCCAGTCAGCGCCACGTGGTGGTAGGCCTGTGACGGCCGCATGGCTTCGGGTGCCACTAACCCTGTGCAACCCCAGTCAGCGCCACATGGTGGTAGGCCCGTGACGGCCGCTTGGCTTTGGGTGCCACTAACCCTGTGCGCAACAACTCATGGGCCCTTTATGATTGAGAATCGTGGAACGTCTGTCATCCAGTCACCTCCGACAGTGGGGAATGTGACGTGGTCGGCCCCTTATATTCGCGGGGTCACATGGCCTGTGACGCCTGTGCCGGATGGGTGTGGTGTGTGTGCAAACCTGCCCTCAGGGAGTGGCCGTGACATGCTGACAACTAGACCAGTGACTTGCAGACCACTAGCGTGTAAACCTGTGACATGTGGCTATGTGGCCCCCCTCGGAGCGTAAGCGGAGTGGTCTGGCCTGGCGTACGGCGGACCAGCGCAGGGCTTGCAAGAATGACTCGGGGGCTCTGGGCATGGTTCAGTCTATGTCCGGACAAGGAAGTGACTAATGCGTGTGTCCCTGTTGTAGTGTCTACGGCACCCAGAACGCAATCGGCAATGTAGCACACTGTGACTGGAATCCCACTAGATGAGCATCATTGACGTTAGGGGGAATCACTGACCCTACATTCATCCACACATTCATACATGAATGATGAAAGACATGACACAGCAGTGCGTTTCTGAATGTTTAATGCACATCCAGTGGAGTTTTGCAGCTGGAGCAGTACAGCACCATGCCAACCCCACTTCACAATATTGGCCCGTGGAGGGCCAGCCAGAGTCCATTGGGGAATGACAAGTACAGCGGAAGAGGAAGAGTACAGTCCGCAGTCTGGTCGCTGTGTCATTGGTCACCAAACAGGATATGGCAGTCCATGTCGCGGTCCAAGGGGAGTGCAGCAGTGTGTTTCGGGGGTCAGTAGAAGGTCATGGGGCCATGTGCGGCACCAAGCAGCAACAGGCCAGGTGGCAGAAATGAATGCTAGTGCCTCCTTCTGATCTCAAACCCATCCACGTCCTCGTCCTCGAATGTGTGCTCTGCCTCACCTGTGGGTGGTGCAGTTCCGGCTGCAGCTCTGTGTGCCACTGACACATCAGGGGCCAGAGGTGGATTGTCGGCCGCACTGTGTGGCAGTGACACATCAGGTGCCGGAGTGGAAATGTCTGCCGCACTGTGAGGCACTGACACACCAGGGGGCTGAGATGTGGATGGTGTAGGAGGAGCAGCATTCATCTGCGCCACACCTTGTGGCAGCAATGCCATGATGAGGATCTGCAGGGCATGGTAGATCCCAGCTACATTTTGCTGATGTGCAGTGGTGGCTGCCATCCTTTCCGCCTCCATCCGCACCATGTCCTCCATGAGCCTCCGCATGTGTGCCAGCTCACGGCTGAGATCGCTGGGGCCACTCTGAGTGGACAGGTGTTCTTGTCTCCGAGTCATGACTCCAGCGATGTCAGCCAGGGCTCATTGGAGACCATGGAGTGGCCTGTGGGTGTCCGTTAGGGACTGGAGGTGGTCCCTGATGGAACTTAGACACCCATGGATGGTGTCAAGTTTGGTAGCCATGAGGTCGAACCCCACCCGCACCTGCTCAGCCATCTCCCTCTGGCCCTCCAACACACGGCATTGGAAGGCCATGTGTTGTTTGTGGGGGTCCTGGGAGACAGCCGAGGTTGTGGGTGCCTCCTGCTGGGTGGTTTGTGGAGTGGGTGGGGTATCCTCGATGCAACTGGGCTGCCCTGATCCTGGAGGTGAGTTGCGGATGATGTCAATGATGTCTTGGAGGGCTTGGGTGTCGATGCTGGGGGTGTCCTCCTCATCATCAGTGAAGAGTGGCTGGGACTGCTCTGCAGGAGGTGTTGACGGTGCCTCTGCAATGTGAAGGGGAGATGCTGTGTTACAATGTGTCCACATGTATGTAGCCGCATGGTACATGTTCACATTCAGACAGCATGGCAATGTACATTGTGACAGTCTGTAGATCAGGGCCATGATCCAGAGTCATTGTGGGTGTGCACTGTGCTCTGCTTGATTGTGCATGTGTGCCATTGTGGCCATCTCCCCCCGTCCCCCCAGTACCTGGTGGTTACTCACCCTGTTCCTGTTGTGTTGTGTCATGTCGAGCAGTGTCCGCTCCCCCAACTCCTGCCACGTTCTCCACACTGATGACTGTCGACACCAGCTCCTCCATGTCATCCAGCTCCAGCTGTGGCACTGGACTCCTACCTCCAGTCTGCATTGCTGCCTTCTGGTTGTCTGCGAGTTTATCCTTGGTTTTGCGCTTGATGTCAATCCATCGCCTCTTGACCTCGTCCATTGACCTCTTGTGCTCTCCGACGGCATTCATCTTGTCCACGATGGACCGCCATATTCCATTTTTGGTGCCCAACAGTTCTTGATGGTGTTCCATCACCTCCGTGACCAGGATCCTATTCTCCTGCGGACTGAACCGCGTCTTCCTCTTCTTCTTGTCCTTGCCCTTCCCTGTCCCCGAGGTCCCAGGCTGGTCGTCCGGGGTGCTTGTGGGGTTCCGCTCGTCCTCTGCGCCTGCTCCGGCTGCCTCCATGGTGCTTCGGTGTTGGTTATTTTGTGTTTGTGGGTTTTTTCTACTTTTGTAGTGATTTTCCCGCCTGCCATGTGTGTATTGCAGGCCTGGCGCTGTTTATCGCTGATTTCCTCATCGCGGTTTGGGCCATCGCATGTTTTTTCGCGTTGGGGTTTGTGTTTTTATCGCCGTCGCGGTGGTTGTATCGCGGACATTGTCCGCGTTTTCGGGGAACTATCGCATGGTACCGCCGTGTTGTGAATTACACGTTAAGACGGGGTTATTTTCCCGTGATAGACTGCGATGTGTAAAGTTGCGTTAACCTTTTTGGCGATGTTTAGCGCACGTTCTTGTGAATATACCTAAGAGATTTACCCAGAATGACTGGATGTTGACCGTAGTTGCCGAAACTCGAACCCCGTACCCCAGATTCGAGGGTCGACCGCCATAGCCGTTAGGCCACATCCTCTCCCCATTGTTGTCTCGTATTGTTAACTCAACCAATTCCAATTGTCGGATAGGAAAATTTTAATTCATACAATTTAAACATTCAATACATAAGAGCCACTGTGTGACATTTCTTATAATTTAATGTTATAATCATTCAATAATAAGCACATGTAATATATTTTCAAGTTGTAAGAGTAATATGCAAAGGAAAAAGAGTATACAGTTTGGACAAAAAATATTAATGACCACACGATTTGTTTTTACATTAATTTAATTTAAACAATGTTTATTGCATACACAAAAACGCAAAATTAGGGAAGGAGGATAAGGAATACAGTATTACTGTATTAGATTAATACAACGTCAAAACATAACTAGTATATCCTATAGGTCGAAATCAACACCAAGAAACTGTATTTGTACCTACACAGCTTTATAAAATATATAGAGGCAGTCCCAGCGAAGATAAAATATTTAACAAGTTAGAGTCTGCAGAACTTCTGATTCTTGATAAAATGTTTTAGTGACAGGCCTAAAGTCTGTTGAATGGGTGTTAATGTGCACTGGAAATAACAATATTTAGTTCATCTAATGATATGACAAGAAATCATTCCAGCAAATGTTGGCACAGTCAATTAAAATAGGTATAGTGATATACTAATGCGTTTATTCCAACGAAACCATAAACGTGGAATGGCCATCAATCACGCCAGAAACACCAACTCAGCACTATATAGGACTGCAATATAGTAATGCAAAGTGAGGTTGTTTCATCAACTGTTTGACTCATCTGATTTAATTTAATAGAGTATCACCTTCACATGGCCTAATTTATGCATGCTCTAAATTCTCACAAGGCCATAAATAGTTCTAAAAGTTGGCTGTATACGTCTGCCGGTTCAACAAGAGGGCATACCTACGGTAATGGGTAAAGCAGACTGATGGTTTACATCACGACGCTGTACCGAGCGGCGCGCTTGCAGTGCCAGCTGACTAGTAATGGGACAGCGTGGTGTAATTCAAAGAGGCGCCCATATGTTTGAAATGTTCTGAAAAGTAAGTGCTGGCAACTAAAAAGTGATTTTTCTAAAATCGGAAGTAAACTTTTTATCGGCAACTGTTAAGCAGATGAAAGCTGGCCACTTTTTTGGAGCAATGCAGCACATTATTCAAAAGAGATGGCATGTTTTTCATTACTTAAACTAACGTTCCCTGAAAATAGAATTATTAAGCAGTACGTGTATTTAAAGTAATGTAATAGTTAAGTACTCATAAACTGAAAGGTTTTCAGTTTTAGAAAAAAAAAATATATATAAGCAAGATTATGTGCATTTCTACTGGTGCTAGTCAATTTTGCACAGTAATTTGCACCAATTTCAGGTGTAACAAAATTCGCTAAAACGAAAATTTGCATCAAATATCTATTGCAGAGAGTGCATTTGCAGCCCATCGTTGCAAAAACCCTTGGCAAGACTCTCAATGTCCCCTGAATACCTCCCCAAAAACATTATGGGCCTTTTTCATGCAACGCAATGCAGCAAGCCACCTTGCTGCGCTGTGCTGCGATGCATGAAAGGGAAAGGGCAGGAATGTGCCATATTTAACATTATACAGCACATTCCTGTCCTTTCCTAGCGGTGGTGCACTTTTGTCTGCCTAGCGCCAACGCAGGCACCCTTGAGCCATGTTGCAAGGGTGCCTGCATTGCAGGCAGGATTGTTTCTGTGCAGGAAGGGGCACCTTCCTGCACTATAAACAATCCTCAGAGGAATTTTCCTCTAAGTGTGCTGCAGAATGCAGCACACTTAGAAAGAGGCAACACGCAGAAATAAAGATATTTTTCCTCGTTGCGTCTCTAGTCGTGAGGCATACAATTCTGATGCATTCTGAAGTGCATCAATGTTGGAAAATATGAGAATGTGTCAGAATCCATGGGAGAATGTGTGGGTACATCAGTAGTTAATTTGTTAAAAAAAAACAAGTGCCAGGGCCCTCCTTATGAGACCACTGCAGCCGACACCTCTGATTGCCCCTGCTAGTGCTGCCAATGACAGTACCAAACCAACTACTAACCACCACACCCTACAAGTGTAACAATTCAGAGTATTCCAGGCCCCCAAATCGAACAGAATAGCATAGGCGGCAGATATTAGTCATTTTTAACGGGTATTGAATTAGTAAACAATTGTTGTCATGCTCACTCTAAACTGGACAGACAGCCCCACCATTTGGCAGACTGTCATAAGTGCTGGTGCTGACAATTAAGTGCCGGTGCAGAGCACCGTAAACCAGCGGCTCAAATTAAGCACTGGGGTACATCCACGCTACACCCATTGCACCTCTCCCTAACGCAGAGCAATGCAAGACAGCGATTTGCGCTGCCTTGCGTTACTCTAGATTTATCAGGCCACTCAGGGCCACTGAAGATGGCCTTGTGTGGCTTGATAAATTTCATTTAGGTAGTGCGTCGCTTTTGCATCGCTTTGCATGGTGCAAGGGCAATGCAAAACCTTGATAAACATGCCCCTTTTTCTTTATCATTACAGACTGCAAAATAATTAGAATTTATTGGTGTTTTGCTGGTTTCAAACAAAGTTTTCAGTGTCGGTACAGACACCTTCAGGTATCTTTTGCAGATAGGGGTTGGAAAAATATTACATAGAATTCACTTTTGGTCATCCTTTGCTCATGATTGGATGCTTTTCTTGTCCATTTCAGTTTTCTGCCCTTTATTAGATGGCCTTCATCCCAATTCACGTATTTGCGCTACACCTGGGGCATTCCTCCATGACCATTAATTTTGATAGGCTGAGTAGTATCCTTCCCCTGCAGACGTTATGGGTCTCTTTTTGCTTTTTTTTAGTTTTACTTCTCACTTAGCAATTAATAGGAGCAAATGTTCAGCTCCTTGTTGCTGTCTCTGCTCATTGAGCACACTCCAGCTTTTTCTCTTGCTCCCCTGACCTCTCACACACTATCTCTACTCCCACCTTTTATTAGGGTGTTCGACACTGAGCACTGTCATGACTTGGATTTGTGCTCACTCTGCCCTCCTCTACCTCTCGCTGTCCTCGTCTGACTCACTCATCCCTCCTCCCGGTTTTCCTTTACTCAATGGAAATTACCACTCCATGTATCCGAGTAGTACTCCCTGCAGTGCGTGTGCTAATATGGAGAGTGAAGTTGGTAGGATACATTCACTGCAGACAGTGCAATTTATTAAAACAGATGGTTGGGATACATTAAATCCGCATGTGAGCTGATCGGTCTACTAAAACTCTTTCTTGACCCAGAAACTTGTAAATTGATTGGGAAAGACCAACTGAAACAACGTCTCCAGTACAAACTACTAGAAAAGAGAGAACTGGTGGAGGGAACGAAACCATCTGTATTGACTTAAAATACTCTGATCCCCCAAGAGGGTTTGAAATCATACTTAACAGTGGTTTGTAACGGCCAGCAGAGATTCATCTTAACCCGATTTAGGGTAAACAAGCTCCCGTTGATGATAGGCTTCCCAGATAATTGCCATTCTATGTCTGAGCTATCATTGTGCACATAATATTTTTTGGTAAATTTTATGTAGTACCAAGGAGGAGATATATTATATCTATTTTTAAAACTCTTAATTTTAGACAATGTAGGCCAGCTCTTTTATTTCTATCACAATTACACACTCCACCTATATGCTATGCAATATCTTCCTATTTGTGGCAAGTCCTGAAAATAAGGAAAAGCATGCAGGGGTTACAATGTCGGAAAATCCACTGTAAAGATTACATCTGGCCTATACAATGTATCATATATATGAAATATGTTTTCATGGTTTTTTTAAGTGCTTCTATCCTATTCTGCATTGTACTTTTATGTTACTGAAAAGTAACGAATAAAGTTAAATGACTGACTGACTGAAAACAGATATAATGCTCCCATCAAGGCTGATGGGATGCCACCACAAAATAGGCTAACAATACAACTCCATATTTTCATACTGAATTCTGGTCAATAGATTTCACCACTGCTTTGGTTAAACAACTTACCCTTGTGGAATATAAACTTGTCATTAAAAATAATTAAATGGATAAGGTGTTGGGCTGTTAGTAATACTCCAATACTTATTGATTGAAGATGCTTTCACACTTGTATCGTTGCTTATCATTATTTTCATTATTTGCGACTAGATTCTGTGGCTCATTTTAACTCACACACTGCCGTTCCACCTAGGTAGTTAATCATCTACACCCTAGAAAATACTGAGGTAATGGATCATAAAGACTGTGCTTGGAATAGGTGTAACATACTCTTGAAGTACTTGTAAAATTCATTCATGAGCCAGGGGTACTCCAAGAGTAAGTTACAGCAAATTCTTTGTGAATTGAACCCTTTATCTAACATTAATAGGATTCTTCTGTTTGATATGTTATGCTTTGATTTACTCAGACAGTGCATTATGTACCTCGAGGCACCAAAGAAAAGCAAACAGTCCCACAATACGTCAATCTTAAGTTAATGTTTTACCATCTATCTTTGGAGTATAAACCAAATAAACAGAACTATTGAAAGGCAATGGAGGCAACAGGCAAAGTTTTACTATGAGTAAGTGTGCTTTAATATAATTACTGCTTCTTCTTAACTACCGATTTCGATGAGTAACCAGGAATACTAAAATAATAAATCACAGCAAAATCTTTGTGTAGCAGACCCTCATACATAACAAATACATTTGTTCATGTCAACACTACAAAGCAGCAATCAAAAACAGAAGAATCATAAGGGAAGATTTCGAAAACAGAAGCGCAATATGGGTGCACAAACCAAATTTGCTGTGCTGCGTTACGCTAGGAGGAGAGAGCGAAAACGATGCGATATTTACTTAATATGGTCTGTTGCTGCTCTCTTCCCCTGCGCTGGCAGTATCAATGACATAATATTGTTGAAAACAATATTGATTCACAAAAATATTTCCAAAAATATTGTTTGCAAAAATACCGGCATTCTGTGCTTAATTGACATGGACATAAATATCGATGACCGAAATATCACAGTTAAAAATACCAATTTCTACTAATATTGAAACCACAAATATTGGAAAGAAAATTATCTTTACCTTTAAATACATATATAAAATGTAAAAAAATGTCAAAAGACACAATATTGATTACACTGATCTCGCCAAAAATAAAGCTAAAAATTACAAACAAATGTAATAAATCTATTTTACTCTAAACAACACATACAGTTAAACTCTATATAAATTAATACATGGTCTAACTTCATCATTTAATTTTATAGCATCAAAATAATGTTTAAACACGAAAAAAAACTAATAATACATTTTAAAACATTGAACAATTAACAGACAAAAATACTAACTACAATTAATTTAATATGAAAATAAAAATCATTGTATATATTGAAAACAAAAACACATTGAAAATCACACAAAAATAGTAACATATATTAAACATTAGAAAGGAAACATAATAAGTATCCACCATAAAACTATAAAAACAAAATTGAAACTAAACGAACACTAACCAATAAAAACAACCGTATAGCAAACTAGTCAAGTCAAGAATTACTTTATTGCGGTTCACAAAACCATAAAAGTTTGACAGAATAAAACTTTACAGTTTCAATTTTTTTAAAACAATCACGCTAAAAAGGATAAGAAAACAATTCATAAGATTTCACAATTAAAAAGATTCATTAGTGAGAGTAAAACATTTAGTATGGCATACTGTTCCATAAGTCAAGCCAAATTCCAGTGATATAAAAATTAACTAGACCAAAAATTGCATCATTCTTGTTCAGCCTCTAAAACTCATATCGCTTTCTAATAGCCATCGACACTTTAATATAGTTAGAAACCGCAGAGCAAATAACAGGAGTGGCCAAAGTATGCAAATACTTAAAACCATCAATATATGTACAATTGTGAATCTTTGATAATAATGGGGCAAAAAATGTGTTCCTCGCCTCTTTAAACAAAGTGCAGAATAAAATAAAGGGCATGGTGCTCTGGCTGGCCAAATCATCGCACAGGCAGGGCATAAGCTTGTCAGCCCACCCTATTTGGCGCGGAAAGGCCACTAAAAAGTGTAAAGTGCATAAACGAAATCTGCTTAAAAGAAATCTGGCCTGAATATTAGTGGTAAAAGTTAAATAATATTGCTGTAGCATGTGAAAGAAACATGGAGGGTCCATCTCCTCCTGTTGCAAATAGCGCATGGCAGCCTTAGAGTGGTTTGCCTCTTTAATAATAGCTTTTGCATTTGTGGGAATGCTTTCTGGATTAAGATAAAAGTGCCCCAATCCTATCTCAAAAAATGTATCTCTCACAAATTGGATCCAAGGAATCATTAGGGCACTATCCAGGTTAATACAATCTTTGATTACTTCCCTTGAGAACCTTAGTTCATCGGTCAGCAAGATTTTTGCCCATAAAAGCAAAGGGTCCTCTATATACTCTAACCCCAGTCTTTTTATAAATTTATTTTCCAGAACTTGCAATTGACGACTTTTATGGTGTCCCCACACCCCTGCCTCATATGTTGCAACAGACACACATTTGGCTTTATAAAGGGTAATCAACTCTCTCACCTAATTTGGATGCAAAGCGAAATAACCCCTCTACAACCCTATTTGTTTGATGCGCCCTTGCTGTGATAAGTGGTTCCCAATTCATCTTATTATTAAATAAGTTCCCCAGGTAACTAAAATTATTCAACTTTTCTAATCTTATTCCCTTTACAGCGAAATTCCTGGTTTTTGTCAACTTGGGGCCTGTTAGACCTGGCACCATTGGCCTGGGTCTCCCCTGCATCATTTACCTTTGCCTCCCATATTTTTGCTGTGTGTTGGACTCCGTTTTGCTGGTCTAGATGCTTTGGATACTATGCCACTGCTGTTCAGTGCCAAAGTGCAAATGCTCCCTTTGTAAATTGTTGTTATGGATTGGGGTTTCCATGATTGCTTGATTTGATTTACTAGTCAGTCCCTAGTCCAGTTCACTGTGTGTGCCCAGGGCCTGTAAATCAAATGCTGCTAGTGGGCTGCAGCACTGATTGTGCTGCCCACATAAGAAGCCTGTAAATGTAACTCTGGCCTGCCATTGCAGAGCCTGTGTGCAGTCTAGTACTGCTGTGTCAAGGTGGCAAGTATGCCCCCTTGCCAGGCCCTAAACTTCCCTTTTCTTACATGTTAGTCACCCCTAAGGTAGGCCCAAGGTACCCCTGTGGGCAGGGTGCAGTTTATGTGAAAGGTAGGACATGCCCTGGTGTGTGTGGCATGTCCTAATAGTGAATTACTGCCAATTTAATTTTTCACTATTGCAAGGCTACCTGTTCCCATAGGATAGAATGGGGAGTTTGTTTATAACATCTTATAAACATAACTACCCCTGGAAACAAGGTAGGAAAATACAGTTTAGTATGCCTGAACTCAGAAGGTTAAAATGCATCTTTTAGTGAGGGTGATTTTTACATTCTGTGTTTGAAAATACTACTTTTAGAAAGTAGGTATTTTCTTGCTTAGCCATCCAGTGTGCCTCTGCTAGGTTTGTGTATTGCATGTCTGGCTTTTGGATGACAGGGGCTGGGGAGGAGCAGTGGCTCCAGAGAGTCAGGACTGGGCTGACTAGACCTGGGCTGCAGTTAGAGTAGGGGGAGGAGATTTCCTTTCACCTGAATGGGCCTGGTCTGCCAAGGACAATGCTGTCTCCACCTCCTGCCAGGAGCTGCACCAGAGGGGACAGAACCGGTTTTGACCAAGCACGGGGCTTCTCTGCCACCAAAGAACAAAGGATGTTGTAGTATAACTATTGAGGCCCAGACCCCAGAACTTTAGATCCCTTCTGGGAATCAAGAAGAACCTTTGCCAAGGAGAAGAGCCGGAGAAGCTGAGAAGGAATACTGCCCCTGTGCTGTTTGCTGTCTGGGGTTGGCCTGCAGTGGCTACTTGCTGCCAAGGAAAGGAGAAAAGGACTTTGCTGTTTGCTGTGTCCCCTGCTTGAAGAAGATCTCCAAGGGCTTGAAACTGAGCTTGCCTCCTGTTCTGAAGTTTCAGGGACACAAAGACTTCACCACCAGTTTCCCTGAGCTTCCTTGCTGGGAGTTCTGACCTGCAAAGAGGTGTCTGCTGTTGTTTTGGACCTCTAGAGACTGTTTTCCGCTGGTAGCTGGAAAAATCAACACAAAACTGAGAAGCGTGATGCGTCCGTACCTGTTTCCGACACATCGCCGAAGAAACCGTCGCAGCGCCTGCCGTGGCTTGAGAAATTGTCGCACGCCGCATCGAGTGCAACGAACTCCGAAGTCCGAGATCACTGCACTGTTTCCGACGCAAGCCCTGCTGTGTGGCTGGGAGAATCCACCCATCTTTGGGGGACGCAGTAAGAAACTGATGCATCACCTCCCCACGCAGTAAGAAACCAGCGAATCACCTCCTCTCCGGTAAGGAACTGACGAATCACCTCCCCTGTGCAGCAGTAAGGAACTGACGCATCACCTCCCTCAGAGCAAGGAACAGACGCATCACCGTCCCTGCGGCCCGTTTTGTTTGTTTGTGTGACGCATCCAAGGTATTTTGTGTGAAAAATGTTTCATCTGCAATTTGCTTTGAACTGAACTATTTCTATCATCTGTAAGTCATATTTTTATTACTGTATTGTGGATTTTTGTCGTTTTGCCTTGTTTTGGTTTAGATAAAGATTACTTATTTTTCTAAACTGGTGTGGTGTCCATTTGTAGTGTTTTCACTGTATTACTGTATGTGTTCACAAATGCTTTACACACTGCCTCTGAGATAAGCCTGTCTGCTCGTGCCAAGCTATCAAGGGGGTGAGCAGGGGTTATTTTAGAAGTATATCCCTCTTACCCTGACTAGAAGCAAGGGTCCCTATTTGTACAAAGGTACCTACCTCTGCCAAATAGAGACCCCCATTTCTAACAGGGCCGCTCACCATTATATAAGATTTAATAAAATTAACTTTCAAGTCAAGCAACGACATAAATTCAGTAAAAGCGCTAAGTGATTTTAGGAGGCTATTTGCTGTTAATGCCATTGGCACAGTATCATCTGCATATGATAGTAATGGAACAAAATTACCACCAATTCGAGGGAAATCAATCTCCTTGCCTAATAAGTAAGCCTCTAGCCTGTTGGTGTAGATTAAGAAGAGGAAAGGGGCCAAAATACAGCCTTGCAGAATGCCTTCTGTGGACATGATAGGTTTGGTCTTTTCACCATGGTGGTCATATCTTATAACAACTGAAGTATTAGAATGTGACCTACGTAAAAGGGATATCAATTCTTCTTCTTCTACACCCATTTTTCCCATCATGTCCCACAACTTGTCTCAATTAACCATGTCAAAAGCACTGGACAAGTCTATGAAGGCCTGGTGAATAGAACCCTTCCTGGCCTTCATGTACTTGTTGACAATTAGGGACAAGTTAAGGCATTGCTCAGTAGTACCCAATCCTTTCCTAAAACCATATTATAGTTTAGACATAACAACAGTATCGGATGCCCAGGCCTCCAATCGGGCAAGGAGGACCCTCCCCAAGACTTTTGCTCTGGCATCAATAAGAGAGATTGGTCTGTAACACACTGGGTCACTCATATTGCCTTTTTTAAAATGGGAACCACAATAGCCTCCTTCCAAGATGCAGGCACAAGGCCAATGACTACTGCCTTAAAAACATTTGTCAATAAAGGTGCCCACAGGTTAGGATTCCTTTTAAACAAACCAAGTGGGACCCCAAAGGGGCCCTGGGGCTTTCAAACAAATTCCCTGAGCTGACACCTCCTCAACCTCATATACTGTGATGGAAGAACTTAGGTAGGAGGATGTAATTAGGTCTACAGGCAAATCCCCTGAGTTCTCTTCTAGCTGCTTAGACTGCCGGTTAAATATAGCAGTAAAGTGACTTTCCCATGCATCTCCCAGGATCAATTAGCCCATCTGAGTTACTTCTTCCATGAAGAGCGATTGGTTAATAATATTCCAAAAGCTTTTAGAATCTTTGAGGGAACTTGCTCTCTCCAAGTATTCCCATGCCTGTCTCCTCAATTCTTCTTTTCTTTTCCCAATGGTAATTTTATAAGTTTGCCTTGCACTTTTAATTAAAAAACTGTCTCTAGGTATAGCATGAAGTGCCCTTTTGAGATTCTTTAGGGCCTTTGTACATTCAATATTAAACCACCGTGCCTTTTGAGGTTCTGTTTGGTGAGCGGGTCTAGTCAGCCCCTTAGCTACATCTTAGCAGAGCAGCCCAAATTCCCGAACAACCTCAGCTGGGGGCGGGGGGGGGAGTCATACTACAGACACCTCATGATAGAGTGATAATTTACCATAATGGTGTCTGCCTCGAATTTTAGAGGGTTTATCTTACCCCAATTCAATCTTACCCCTTTATTTGGATTATAGAAAATAGGGCTATCATCGCCCTCCCCTGCCTGGGTATTTGTGTGTCGAGAGACTATAAGGGGATTGTGGTCACTGGCACAGTTAGGCTCCACCACAAACTAGTCGATAAAAATATGAAATTAAATAAAAATGCAATAAGAAAGGAGCAGAAAAACACTTCACACACCAAAAACACTAATGCTGCAAGGCAGCAACACTTTGCAGGAAGCTCCCAGAAAACAAAAAAGAAAACTGGAAGAAAATATTACTAACTGTACAAGTAAGTAAAATATTTATTTTAACATAGATGAAAGTAAATCATATAAAGAATGTTAAATTACAAATACCTACCTAAACTCTCTAACACCACCTACAACCTACAGAACCGCCAATCAAATTAAACATTCAAACACCTGGAGAAAGGCACATAAAAAAGTAAGTAAAATCAATGCACTTCTAAACAACAGCTAAACCATAAACATAAAAAAATAAAACTAAAAGCCCTCAACCTACCGACCAAAAAGTTTGAACTATAACTAGTAAACCGTTTTTCCCCATCAGAAAACAAACCACCTGATCCATCAATCAGCATTTGTAGAGTGCAGCACTACCACGGCTGGGGATATCTGGGCACTGGGGTGTGAGGTCTCCGTCAAAAAGCCAGGTCTTGAGGAAACAGCAGGAAGAAACCAGAAGAAAAAGGCAAAATAGAGGACAGAAAAATGAGCAAGCTGAAAAGTCAAAACAGAGGGCAGAAAAGGCAAAACAGAGCAGAAGAGGGCAAAACAGAGGGCAAGAAAATGAGCAGAAAAGGCCAGAGGGCAAACAAATTAGCAGAAAAGGAAAAGAAGGGCAGAAAAGGCAAAACAGAGGGCAGAAAGAGGAGCAGAAAAAGACAAAACAGAGGGCAGAAAAACAAGCAGAAAAGGCAAAACAGAGGGCAGAAAATGAGTAGAAAAGACAAAAAGGAGGGCAGAAAACTGAGCAGAAAAGGCAAAAACAGATGGCAGATAATGAGTAGAAAAGACAAAAAGGAGGGCAGAAAACTGAGCAGAAAAGGCAAAAACAGATGGCAGATAAACGAGCAGGAAAGGCAATACAGAGAGCAGAGAACCGAACAGAAAAAGGGAAAACAGAGGGCAGAAAAACAAGCAGAAAAGGCAAAACAAAGCAAAAAATGAGCAGAGGAAGCACAAACAGAGGGCAGCAGGTAGACAGGCAGCAGAGGGTAGCAGTATGCGGGCAAGCTGGAGAGGAGAACATTGGAACACCTTCGATGGAAAACAGAAAAAAGAACTGCAATTATAAACAAGATAAATATGTAAGTATAAAATGCAAAAGGATTGTTGTATTATTTATGTACATTTGCAAAGCAAATTAAAAAACTTTACAATTTATTTAAGTACATTATTACATTATTTTCAGACAGAATGATAGAAAGAGCAAGGTATATCACATCACAGAAAGGCAAACAATTACTCTCGCATATGTGCTACACCCACAGCCAAGAAGGCATAAGTACAGAGTTTGTTAATTCGAAATGTAAGAATACTACTCTAATGTTCGTTATGGAAGTGGTACTATGAACCATTATGTTGTTATTAATGTGAAACAACCACCCCTCAGATTTCACCGAAATTGAAGTAAGGCATGTACTTTAAGATTTAATAGAGGCAAGCACTAGTTCCCGAGAGCCAACTACTTAAATTCTAAAAGGTATACTCCCTTGAGTATCTGAACACAACACAGGTCAGTTACCAGCTATACCTACTTTAAAACTCTTAATAGGATGAACTAAAAAAGCCATCAGTGGTACTCCTGTTTCCTGAGGCATAACACAAAATGATGGGACCCTCCTTTAGAATGTGAAGAAGGACTTTGATTCTCCCATGTCTCACAGATATTCCTTGGCTGTAGGCTGAATAGGGGCCCCCTGGAGGGTTAGGGCCCCCCCAGCACCACAGGGGCTACAGAGGCTTGTATTACACTCCTGCTTCCCTGCTGCTTCCCCTAGAAGATATGATGACATCCAAATTCCTAAACATTTCACAACCACACATAATGATGAACCCTTCCTCTTACATGACAACCTTAATAAGGGCAAGCACATTTTTATATTTTCTATGGTAGATAATTTATTAAAACTAAGGCCATGTCAAAAATGGATGATGGACAGAACATTCAAAATGTGCCGTAAACCATTCACTCAGATATACACCGTACATTGTGAATATCAAAAACACTAATATACCCCTCATATACACCTTAATGCCTAATAAACAAAGTAGCACTTACTAAAACAAATTTTCCCCACATGAAGTAATTATTGACTTTGAACAAGCCATGATACAAACGATACTTAAACTATACTCAAACATATCCATTCAAGGCTGTAACTACCATTTTAATAAAAGCATTTGGTGACATCTCCAGCAATATGCAGTGCAAGTGTAGAATATGCAATAAACTGCCAGTTTGCCTTTAAAATTAAAAATCTAATTGCACTAGCCTAAGTCCCTGTAACAGAGGTGGCTAACCAATATAACCTACTTATAGAAGATCCATTTTACCAAAAAAAGGTAAAAACTTAAGGCCCGATTATGATATTTTGGGCAGACTGCCACTGACAGGCCATTGGTGGCAGTCTGCCCAACATCCAGATTATTGGTCTGACTGCCGGATTACAATGCCAGCAGTTGGAGCGATTTGGGTAGGGGGAAAGCCAGCCACATCTCACAGGCTCAAGGAGCCCATCGGGCGGCGGTCGGACTGTAATCCTTACAATGTGGCAGTGCCCATACAGGCATCACCGTAGGATTACGATGTCCATTTCTCTTTGCCTTCACACGGCGGTCCGACCGCCATGCAAAAGCAGGCAGAAAGGGACTTTGAGTGCCCCTAGCAGGGCCCCCATGGTGCCTGGCACACAGTGCATGGATGTTTGAAAACAAGCCTTTTACTATTGTGGCTTGTGCTGCGGCCCTTTTCTGGGTTGAGGCACAAGCCGCAATAATTAAAGGCATCTTTATGACCACCTGCACGGCAGTCATATCAGATTTGGGCTGTCGGGATGCTGACCCTATGTCCTCTAATGGACTACTTTGAAAACTCTTGGGTTGGCAGACGGCACCATTCTGGACACAGATGGCAACCCAAATTCCAAATACCATAGTGGAATGTTCATGACAGCACCATGGCTCAAGAAGCCAAAACCAATAACAAAATAGAAGGCTGGCACAATGCCTTCTAAGCCACACTAGGGAGAACCCAACCTACACTCTACAAAATCATAAAATTCGTACAAAAAACCAACTAAGATTCGAGTAATCAGTAGCCAAAGTAAACCTCAAATAAGTAAACAACCCAGTAGAATCTACGACATGCTACAATTTAAAGTTAGAATCTTTATTAACAACAAAGGAATACACTTCTTCGAATCAATAGTAAAATCTCTATTCTAAAATACCTAGCTACCTATACATCAACCGATAAATATTAATGGTACACACCACCATAACTTAATGATTTTAACTAGTTATTAAACAATGTATTTTCAAACATCAGTCAAAAAATCATGTAAATAACATAGAAAAGAAGACTGATAGCAAAAATATATTTAATAATTAATTAAATAGCAGCACATCAACAACCACAAAGCACAACATTAGAAATAAATGGAAAATGGAACCCAGTAAATCAAACACACAGAAATGTAAAATAGGAAATTGTAATTACAGCAAATATACATGCATGATAAAATATAACATTTCCCACCCTCAAGTAACTGAAATAAACTTACAGTTCTGTAGCTGTTGATCTTCTTTCATATCCATGTTGTCAAAATATAATCTACCAAAAGGCAAAAAGTGAAATCCAAAGTCCCCAAAAAGTGCAATAATGAAAAATTCAAAGGTAAATCCATTAAAGTAATCCAAAGTCATAAATAACTATGAAAAATCTGCAAAACTGAAAAAAAGAAATGCTCGAAGAAATCTGAAATTGAAAACAACAATAGTAGCTTAGTAGAAACCAAAAACCACAAGTCCGTGGGATGACTTCCAACCAGTAAGCTTGCAAAAAACATACAATACCCACCCACACAAACCACTATTTTCAAATGCAACATAAACATTACATTACAAATATAGTAAACACAAAATATAACATGACAATCTAAAAAAACACAAAACTACTACCAAACTCTAAGTAAGTCTAGTGCACAACAATACTAAACAAAAGAATACAATCTATGACTAAATAACCCCCAAAATAAAAACCAACACTATAGCTACCATTAAATAGATCTGTCCATATCCTCTCAACCCCTAAACCCAATTGAAAAACCTAAAAAGGTATTTCCTACTGCAACAATCAGCAGCATGTTACCACGACTAGCTCTTAGGAAATCCAATAAAAAATGACAGGAAAAGACTACAAAAGTATACTTAGCTTTAACAAAAAGTGGCTGCTATATGAAAAGAAAAAAGTCTATCTCCCTAGAGAAAACAATGGGACTTTAATGAAACATTGTTAAGGAATATTTTTAAAGTATGTAACAATGTTACAAAATATGTAAAAAGTGTCAAATGCATTAAAAAATATAAATAATTATGTAAACTATAAAATAAATAATACTAAAAAACAAGAAATAAAATTGTAAACTATTATTTATAATGTGTTTAAAAAGTATGTAAAACCTGTTACAAAAAAATGTATGTATAAAAAATGTATATGGTTAAAAAAAGCACCATATTTGCAAATATGTTGAAAAATACCAATATGTGAAACAATGTGAAAAATTATATAATGTGTTTTGTATTTAAAAAATATAAGAAATGTTTTAAAACAATAAACCCTTTTTATTTTATGTTTTATAAAGGGGGGCTTAAAAAATCAAAATAAACACTAACTAAAACATAAAAAAACAAAGAAAAATATAATAATGATAAACTGTCATTTACTGTTCTTTTTAAAAAACAATACTAATGATGCATGTGAAAAATGCAAAACTTAAAGTTTAAAAACGAATACACTGTGATATAACATATTATAATAAACATGGTATACATTAAGGCTGTTACATTTATTGCTCCCACTTCTATTGAAACCGTCTGTGGGCTAGGTTGTACACTAAATGGATCATAAATACTATTACCACTCCAAGCTAAGCCAATTTGGAGAAGGTGTTAGACACTAAACGGGTGACACTCACTATTCCAACTCCGATCTAAACCATTTAGGGGAAGATGTTGATCACGAAAGGGGTGACATTTACTCTTCTCACTCCAATCTAAGCCATTTTGTAGAAGGTGTTGGACACTAAGGGCTCTGATTACGACTTTTGCGATGCGGCGCCAGATCCATCCCACAGCCGCAGCGCCACACCAACAAAGTTGAGGTCAGGCCGCCTGCCAGATTAGGAGTTTCCTCTGTCTGGTGGGCATTTTTTGGGCGTTTGCAAGGGGTGCCTCTAAACACAGGCACTTCAATGGGAACGCCGAAAACAGTTCCTGCATGGCATGGACTGAAAAGCCCATGCCATGCAGGAACTGGAGTGCATTCACACAAGGGAACATGTTGTGCCCCCCTGTGCACATCCACAGGGCTAAGAGGCACCAGGGGGCCCTGTAGGGCCCCTTTGTTTCCTCTCGGCCAGGGTTTGCATGGAGCAGGAACCGCCAAGAAAACCCTGGTGGAGAGGAAACTCCTAATATGCTTGGCATGACCGCGGCGGTCCCGCCAAGCATATGGATGCCTCTACACCTTCAGGGAACGGCGGTTCTGTAGTATTCTGTATTTTAGCCTTTTTGCCCTTACGCAAGGGATGACTAAGTGGGTGGTACTCGCCCATTTATATGTTAGTCATTACACGTCCTTACATGAGGGATGGATATGGGTGAAAGTCACCCATTTTCACAGTTCTCCCTACTTGTCCTCACTCTATGGATGTTTGTTGGGTGTGAGTGTCACTTGTTACAGGTTACTCAATTAGCCCTTGTTTTGGGGATGTTTGGTTGGGTGTACTTCACCCATTACTTTCATGTTATACATGTGTATATCTGTCGTTCAAACGGCTAGTTCTTGTCGTGCTATGTTGTGCCTCCTATCATGCCTGTCTGGCCAGTGGTGTGGTTAGTGGTGGTCATAGGTGTGATTGTGTTTGTTATATAATATGTTGTTTTTTTCTGCCATATTTTATGAATTTTATAAGAGGGGGAGGATGTGTGATATTTTATTGTGTATATTTATCCACGCTTCTTCATTTTCTCTTGTATATTTCCTATGCATCTTCTTTATATATTTTCAATGCTATTTTGTTGCTCTTCATTGTATATTTATCTATCTATCTTTTGTATTTTTCTCAATATTTCATTATGCTTCTTCTGGTTAATGCTTTATTCCTTCTTCCATTTTTTTACTGTGGTGTAATATAGCTCTTCATCGTTCTTCTTGTCAATATTCTATCCCGTTTTTGCAGTTTCATTTTGTTGTGTTATTTAAAGGGGAAGGATATGTAGTATCCTGTATATGTATTTATCCTTCTCTCCTGTTGCTTTCTTCCCAGCTGCTCAGCCAGTGTGAATGTGCTGCATGGAATGTTTTGTGGTGATGATGAATGGAATGTTTCGGTGCCTGTGAGGTGAGGTGTGACAGTTGGAGTATGGACTGAGCAGCACGCAAGCTGCACCTGGTAGGGCTGCTCAACTTTCCAATATGTATCTAAGACTTAATAAATTCATCTTAAACTACATCTCGGCTAATAGACATCATCATTACAGATTCCCTGGTGGCTGCGGTGGGGCTGTGGCGGTCCCACTGCATATCTCACAATAGGGCAGTGGGAAGACCGCCACTGCCCTGCCCCATGAGTCTGGAGGTCTGTGGACTGACAGACTCATAATTGGGGCCTAAGTGGGGTGGGGAGGGGCATTTACTATTCCCACTCCAATCTAAGACATTTAGGGTGAGGTGTTGGACCTCAAAGGGGTGACATTTATTATTTCCACTCCAAACGTAGCCATATAGGAGAAGGCAATGGACGCTAAAGGGGTGACATTTACTATTCCCACTCTGATCTATACATTAAGGGGAAGGTGTTGGACACTAATGGATTCAAATTTACTGTTCACACTTCAACCTAAGCGACTTATGGGAAGATGTTGGATACTAAAGTGGTCACATTAACTATTCCCACTCCAATCTAAGCTATTTAGGTGAAGGTGATGGAAACTAAATGGGTAACATTTACTATTCCCACTTCAATCTAAACCATTTAGGGGAAGGTGTTGGACACTAAAGGGGTGACATTTACTATTACCCTCCAATCTAAGCTATTAAGGGGAAGGTGATGGACATAAATGTGATGACATTTACTATTCCCACTCCAAACTAAACCATATAGGGGTAAGTTTTAGACATTAAAGCATTTACATTTACCATTCCCACTCCAATTTCAATTATTTAAGAGAACATTTAGGACACTAACGTGGTCACATTACCTATTCCCAGTCCAATCTAAATTAATTTTTTGAATGTGTTTAACAATAAAGATAACACAATATATGTTTAACACTGAAAACATATATTTGTAAGTAAAAACATTAATAAAAAGTCATAGATAATCACATTAATTATGTATAAACAAAAAATCAAAATCTATAAAAACAAAAACAAAAACGCACATTAATTTTAAATTCTGCAATAACAAAATACATTATTATTTATTAAATGCAAATTAATATAGTTAGAAATGGGGGTCTAGTTGGCAGAGGTAAGTACCTTTGTCCAAATAGGGACCCTTGCTTCTAGTCAGGGTAAGGGGGATACACACTTTAGATAACCCCTGCTCACCCCCTTGGTTGCTTGGCACGAGCAGACAGGCCTATCCCAAAGGCAATGTGTAAAGTATTTGTACCATCACTCCCAGTAACACAGTGATAACACCACAAATGGACACCACACTGGTTTAGAAAAATAAAGTATCTTTATCTAAACTTAACAAGACCAAAACGACAAAAATCCAACATACAAGTGTTAGGAAAAATGACTTTTAAAAGGTTTTAGCAACTGAGCCCATAGAAAACTATGGATGCGTGATTTCTTGCAAAGTACCTGTTGTTGCGACAAAATTCACCATGCCAAACAGCCACAGCGATGAGAAGCGTCAAAAAACAAAGAGATGCGTCGTTCCTGAGACCTTCGTGGATGCGATGCGACAGATCCGCTGTACACAGGGGACCGATGCGTCAGGCCCGGTTTGTAGGGGGAAGCGATGCATCAATTCTGAGACGACTCCGATCCGCGGGTGATGCATCGGGAAAAACTTGCAGCACGGGGACGATGCGTGGAAATTTGGGATGCAGCGGCAGCGAGCAGGCGCAGTGTCGACCTTTTCAGCCGCGATCCCTTGATGCGTTGATTCTTGCCACGGCGACAGGCACTGCATCGGTTTCAGCAGCGGCGCTGTGGTGTGGGGGGATTCTTCTCGCACCATGGCATTGCGTCGAAAAAACAGTTGCAGGAAGAGCGATGCGTTGATTTTCTTGTTGTTGCGTTGCTTTCCAGCTCCCAGCAGCAAAAACAACCTCCAGACGCCACATACAGTCACAGGCACTTCTTGGCAGGTCAGGACTCCCAGAAAGGAAGTTCAGCGGAGCTGGGGGTGAAGTCTTTGTGTTCCTGAGACTTCAAAACAGGTGGCAAGCTCTACTCAAGCCCTTGGAGACTTTCCTCAAGCAGGGGACACAGCACACAGCAAAGTCCTTCTCCTTTCCTTGGCAGAAACAGCAACTGCAGTCCAACCACAGACACACAGCAAGGGCAGTACTTCTCCTCAGTTTCTCCAGCTCTTCTCCTTGGCAAAGGTTCCTCTTGATTCCAGAAGTAGTCTAAAGTTCAGGGGTTTTAGGTCTAATACTTATACCCCAAAATCTCTTTGTTCTCTTTGTGCAAGGGTCTCTGAGCCCAGTCCAAACCAGTTCTGTCCTCTCTGGTGCAGCTGCCCGGCAGGAGGGGGAGACAGCATTGTGTAAGGCAGACAGGCCCTATTCAGGTGCAAGGGAAATCTCCTTCCACCACTCTAAATGCAGACCGGGCCTATTCAGGTGCTAGTGACAACTCCTCCCCCTACTCTGAATGCAGCCCAGGTCTATTCAGCCCAGCCCTGACTCATTCAGGAAAGGCAGGACACACATCACCCCCCCGTGGCTGTCTGAGAGAATGCACCTCCTAAGCCCCTGTCACTCCAAAACCAGACAGTCATTACACAAACAGGCATAGGCACACAGAATGGTGAAACAAGAAAATGCCTACTTTAAAAGTGGCATTTTCAAAGACACAATTTAAAAACCATCTTTAGTAAAAGATGTGTTAATAAATTCTGAGTTCAGAGAGCCTAAACTTTATTTTTGAATCTTATCCCTATGGGAAGATATGCTTGTAAAATGTTACAAACCATTCCCCATTCTGTCCTATGGGGCAAGATAGCCTTTCAATAGTGAAAAACGAAATTGGCAGGACATGTTACACACATGGGTACATGTCCTACCTTTCACATACACTGCACCCTGCCCAGGGGGGTACCTTGGGCCTACCATAGGGGTGTGCTATATGTAAGAAAAAGGAAGGTTAGGGCCTGGCAAGTGGGTGCCCTTGCCGAGTCGACATGGCAGTTAGCAAACTGCGCACAGGCACTGCAGTGGCAGGCCTGAGACATCTTTTCAGGGCTACTCATGTGGGTGGCACAATCAGTGCTGCAGGCCCACTAGTAGTATTTGATTTACCAGCCCCAGCACACCCAGTGCTCTCTACTAGGGACAGACCAGTAAATCAAAATATGCCAGTAAGTGAGAACCAATCATGATAACAATTTACACAGAGAGCATATGCACTTTACCACTGATTAGCAGTGGTAAAGTGCCCAGAGTCCTAAAACCAACAACAACAGGTCAGGAAAAAATAGGAGGAAGAAGCCAAAAGTTTGGGGATAACCCTGCAAAAAGGGCCAAGTCCAACAAATATATAATCATTTTGCATCACATGCATTAAAACTAGTACAATAAAAACACAAAGAATAACTAAATATATAAAGAACACACAACCGGCTTAAATACAAAAAATACAATTATACAAAAACATGAATGAAAAATTAATTGTTTTCATGTACTATTAATTTTTTTTAATAACAGTATCCCCATACATTAAACAAAAATCATTGCATAATGAATTTACTTTTGCACAACACACATAATTACTAACATTTGAAACGTATTGAACAATATAAATTACTCTTATTACTACTATTTGCAACATTCAACATTAAACTGTAAATAAAAAAATCTACCAAAATATAATAAATATTCCTAAATCATTATAAACATTTTTTAAGAAATATTCATTAAAATCAATCATTTAACGGGGCATCGACCTTGACTAGGAGCAAGATGGCCGCTGGCTGATTGCAGTGAGAGCTGCTGACAGGACCCTCTCTCTAAGATCGGCATGCTGATACACACTTACCTGGCCAGACGAGTGCTATTGTGGTGGAACGGTAGTAGTTTCAGGCGGAGACTAAGAGAGCTGCTTTTTGCCGCTAAAACACCGCTGGAAACGGAGTCTGGTGGCGCTGTATGCTGGAGAAATATTGACCAGGGACGGGCGATGGCTCCCAAAACAAAAAGACCAAAGGAAGCCGCATCTGTAGGTGCGGCAGTGGGACGTGGCTCGGCACAGCACAGACGCGTTGGAAAGAGAACCGAGGAAGCGGCATCGAAGGCGCGGGATGGAGCCATGGACGGGCGGAATAAACCACGAGTGATTACCTCTGAGGGCGCTTTACGTCAGCCCTCTATTGCGGAGGTCTTTTTGCCCGCTTTAGCTGGTGGCGCGGAAGACGTGACTGGTTCTGGGGTAATGAAGACTACTGGCGACTCAGAGCCTGCTCTTCCTTTACCCTCCGGTGATGCAACGCTGCCTCAGCTACACAGACAGCCCGGACTGGAACTGGTAGCAGCGGTGGAGGAGGCTGATGACCGACCGGCTCAGGAGATATCGCTGGGGGCTGAGGCTGCTACTGTGGGGGACATACTGGAACCGAACGGGATAGAATCAGAGGAAATAAAGGAACAAGGTAAAGATAAACAGCTTTCTATAATTCCTGACGCTTCTGAGCTAACATGGCCACTGGGTGGGGGTATTGGCTCAAAATCTGACTTAATACGGACTAAACCTCTGTTGGGATCACCAGATGGAGATAAGTTTTTTTCTTTAACGGATGATACTGACAATTCTAATTTTAGTGGGGGTGATACGGTTGATGAGACTGACTCAGGGGATTCTTCCCATGCTTTACCGGGACAAAGAAATAAGATTCTCACCCAGAAACGTAGAAGTAAGGCGAGAGTCAGCCCTCCCAAATCAGACACAGCCACAGCCCGCAAATTAAAATGGGACTACTCCTCTACTAGCCAAGTATACGACGACGATGATTATACACTTGCTCCAGCTCAGGGGGGCATAGCTATTTTATCAAAGTCTACTACTGAAATTACCGACTCACCCTCACTTGATTTGGTGTACTCCACCCTGAAACAAATGCAGGGGGAGGCTAGGCAGGAGTGCCGCAGGGCGCAACAAGCAAACAAAAAATTACAGGGGGCGCTCCGGAAAGTGAACAAAGTATGTACCGACATCACGGAAAGGGTAACTCAGGTGGAAACTAGAACTGTAACTTTGGAAGAAGATGTTGGGAAATTACAACTACATGCGGAGACGCAGGACAAGCAAGTAGAGGACATGTACTGGAAGCTGGAAGATTTTGAAAACCGGCAGCGGCGAAACAATGTTAGACTGCTGGGCCTTGCGGAAAACATTGAAGGAAATGACATCAGATTATTCACTGTGAATCTCTTGAAGGGAGCATTTCCTGAACTCTCCCAATGGAATTGGGACAACGAGGTCCAGCGGGCTCATCGCTTTCCAATGATGCAGAAAAAAATAATGCTACGGACCAACGGCCTCGGGCAGTCCTAGTGTTCATAGGCAACTTTCTTCTGCGACAGGCAATAATGGACAGAGCAAAGCCGAACGCAAAGCGGACATATGATGGGTACACTTTCTTCGCTCGTCCAGACTTTTGCCATGTTACTGTTGAAAGAAGATGGAGACTCCGGCAATTGATATCTCCCTTCCAAGGGATCGGATGTGAAGCATTCCTATTGTACCCAGCTCGCCTCAAAGTTATCTCGAGTGGGAAGGTGCGAGTGTTTATGTCAGAGATTAAGGCACAGGAGTATCTACAGGAGCTGAGAGAAGTTAAAGGACGGTCTGGACTTGGGACTGTACGATCTCCTCAGGGGGGGCCGTCTTAAGATGAGACTTACTAAGCTTCTTTATTTTTCTCTTTCTCTTTTGGGGGTGATTTTTCAATTTCAAGATTAGCACAATTTTATAAAAATTTATAATATGTCTTAGTACAGAGGTAGTGTAGTGTGATCAATGGATTGGGGGGGGTTCTCTTGGCAGCTCGAGCAGTGAGAAACAGCCGCCACATCTGGGTCATTGCTGACCTATTTGCTCGTAAGGGGTGTAGGGGAGGGGGAAGGCTGGGAGGGTTCATAAGGGGGGACTGGGGTGGTGGGCACAGGGAGGGGCAGCACAGCAATTGAGGAATATCTGGATAAAGGGGGAAAATGAAAGTGACAGGCTGATTCATAAAAGAATTGACATTGGCTCTCAAAATAAAGGCAATAGTAACTTGCGTTAATGAGTATACGAATAATCTCAATGAACATATGTGGTCTGAATGATCAGAGTAAGAGACAAAGGGCGGCAATAGTTTTAAAAAATCTTAAGGCTGACATTATATGCCTCCAGGAGACTCATATTGAGGGTAGCAGAGGGAGTATTATTGAACAATTGGGGTTTAAGCTTATTGAATGCACTAAGCAGGGGTGCAGAACAAGAGGGGTGGCTATTCTTTCACGGCGGGGGGACATATCTTTTAAGAAAAGCCAGTCTGATAAATGGGGTCGCTGGGTGATAGTTGAATGTATATTTCAAGGGGTTAGGTTTACCATTTGCTCAATCTATGGTTCAACTGCGGATGATCCAGACCTTTTTCAATTTTTGGATACTGAGCTTACATCATGGCCAACTCCCATTATATTGTGTGGGGATTTTAATATTAACGGTTTGGGAGGGCTTTGGGGGGAAGTAGGTCATAACTACTCAGGTCAAAAGAGAAAGGTTTTTAAAGCTCTCACTAATTTAGTGCAGAATAACGGACTCATGGATGTGTGGACACACTTGAGGCCTGCAGACCCGGGCAGTACGTTTTTTTCGGCCCCTCACAAGTTAGTAGTTCGATTAGACTACTTCTTTGTTTCACATCAGTTGCTTGCAAACTGCAAAATAGAGAAACACCCAAGGATTATTTCAGATCATAGTCCCCTAATACTTGCAATAACTTTCGCAAGGGTAGAGAGATTAGAGCGGACTTGGACATTTGAGAGAAAACTTTTAAAGGATCAAGAATATGTGGCTCACATGAATAACTGGATAAAAGGGTTCTGGGATATTAACAGAGGGAGTACAAGCCTGGGGATTGTATGGGATGCATTTAAGGCTGGGGTAAGGGGAGAGACATTAAGTTTTAGTTTATATCGGCAAAAGAAAGAGGTACAGCGGGAGCAAATGATGTATCAGAAACTAAGGGAAGTGGAAGAAGAACTTGTAGCTGCCCTGACGCTAGGTGTTGCTACGGATAACATATTGCTAAAATTAGCAAATGTTAAAGCGGAGGTTGGAGACATAACAGCAGCTAGGGCTGCTGAAAGATTTCTGGGTAAAAAGAGCTATGCTATGAGTATAGTGAACGAATTGGTCGTGTCCTGGCAGCTCGACTAAGACAAAAAAGTGCAGCAGGAGAGATATTTGAAGTTTTCGATACAAGAGGAAATTTAGTTAAGGATTCACCTGAAATTCGGGACGTTTTTCGGCAGTACTATGAAAATTTATATTGTAAGGAGCAATCAGGGGAGGAGACCCAGATTTCAGAATACCTGAGGGATATACCTATACAGTGCATAGCCTCTGAAGATAAGGAAGTTTTGGAAACCGTATTGACTACCGATGAGGTTTATAGCGCAATTAGTGGCCTCCCTTCTGGGAAAGCAGCCGGCCCAGACCAGATCCCACTGGAATTTTATAAAACTTTTCTTAATGTAATAGGGCCAGATCTAGTAGATATAGTCCGTCAAGCTCAGCAGGGGAATTCAGTTCCTGATTCTTGGGCCAGGGCAGTCATTACTATTTTCTTAAAAAGGGTAAAGCACCTAGAGAACCAGGTTCGTACAGACCAATTACGTTAATGAATAGCGATACTAAAATCCTATCTAAAGCTCTGGCGACTCGTTTGAATGCCGTCATTGGGAAAGTGATTCATCCACGTCAGCATGGGTTTATTTCTGGGAGGGGAACAACTGATCACATACGGAGGGCCATAACATTGCTTGATGCTGCTGAAGCCTCAGGGGACCCTATGGCTTTAATATTACTTGATGCTGAAAAAGCATTTGATAGGGTCTCCTGGGACTTTTTGTGGATGGTGCTGAAATGGTACGGTATTGGCAATTCTTTCCTTGGGGCGATACAGGCTTTATATAAAGCACCTACGGCACAATTGAGGTTGAACGGGGGTCTGACCGCACCAATATCAATCACAAGGGGTACTAGGCAGGGCTGTCCTTGCTCACCTCTGCTTTTTGCGCTGTACATCGACCCTTTGGTTCGGAAAATGGAGGCTAATAGCGCAATTAAGCCAATGACATTCCATGGGCTAGAGACTAAAATCTTGGCCTATGCGGATGATATTGCTGTGGCTACCCCTGATCCCTGTACAGCACTAACGGCAATAGAAAAGGAAGCTCAGGTTTTTGGAATAATTTCAGGATATGCATTGAATAGGCAGAAGACTCAGGTAGTGAAGAATGGGAAGGTGGAATTAGATGATCCTCGGGTCACCGATGCTGTAACATACTTAGGCATTTCCATTACATCTAATCTGGAACAGCTGGTGGAAAAAAATATGACCCCAGTAATTCAGAAGGCTAAAAAGATTTTGACAGGATACACAATCTTCATGTGTCCATTGTGGGTCGTTGTAATGTTATAAAGATGGTTTTCTTACCCAAAGTGCTGTACCTATTTAGGGCTATTCCGCTGGAATTTGAGAAACGGTGGTTTTTAACTTTGGAGAGTATTCTGAATAGGTTTATCTGGGCGCACGGGAAAATAAGGAGAGCCTTAAGGTACATGACGCTACCAAGAGAAAGGGGAGGTTTGGCGGTCCCGGACTTCAGAATGTATTATTGGGCTGCTGCCCTTCAATACATGCGGGGCTTATTAGGAGGGACTGTTGAAGACCCATGGATAAAAGAAGGATCCCCAGATGTTTATAAGCTACTTTTAGGGGAAGAAGTGCAGAACTGCCTACTGAAGTATACTGAACCCAGCTACTATAAAAAGACGAGATTTAAAACATTGATGGCCGTATTCAAGATCTGGGCTGCATTTAAAAGAAAAACTGGATTAGGTAGAGTTAATTTTTATACCCCATTGTATAGAAACCCCATGCTTCCTGGAATTTTCTCGGATGGTGCAATGTTAGAGTGGGAGAGGCATGGGGTACAGAAAGTGGGTGATTTTATAGGGTCTGAGGGAGCGCGAACATTTGGGGATATCCAGGCTAAATTTGAACTAGAGACTAGGTTTTTTTTAAAATATCATCAGGTACGGAGCTGTTTGGAAAGCAAAAAGGGGGCTCAACTGGCTTTAATGAAGTCAAAACAATTGAGGTGGTGAGAGACACAGAGAAATGTAGTATTAGGGGAATTTACTCAGAATTATCTGGTCTAAAGCAGGACGACATAGAGAAACATGGGGAGAAATGGGCGGAAAAGCTCAATATAAATCAAGAGATATTTTCTGAATCGTTAGCTTTGGGACAGACTATTTTGTGCTCAGCAGGGCTGCAAGCCCAACATTTTAAAACAATATATTCATTATACTATACGCCGGCGAGGATTGCACAGTGGGGGGGACAGGAAGGGACTAGATGCCCTCGCTGTAACAGTACTGATGCGGATATAATACATATGTTTTCAACCTGTCCGCAGCTCAAGATATTAGTAAATGCAATTGAGAAATTTATGGATCAAAGCCTGAAATTAAAAGTAGTATTAACACCCGAAATAATTCTTTTGGGGTTCAATGGTGAGAACATGCAAGATCACTCTTATTATTTTATTTTTGTGGCTATGTCAGTGATGAGAATCTGTATCGCCTCTGCTTGGCTTGATAAGATGGCCCCATCGTTCCAGCAATGGCTTGCTAGGTTACTCTCCATCTTTAATTTAGAAAAAGGAATATATGAAAGAAAGGGTAGAAATGGAAGAAAGCTTGGCGGCCGTATTTGGGCACCAATTTACAGATGGAAGGAAAAATGGGCTGAGAACTAATCCAAAATTACATTTTCTCTCTTCTTGCTTCTTTCCTTTGTTCTTTTTTTTCCTCTGTGTTTTTATTTTTCCCTTTATTTGTATGAAGAAAGATTGATAATTCCTCATGTATTAAGGTGTAACTGTAATTATGGTGCTGCAAAAAAAATTTAAATAAAAAAAAAAAAATCAATCATTTAACATTTTGGCAACATATTGTTTTTAAAACAAAATTTATATTTTAATAAATTACATAGCAAATGTATCAAAACAACTAGGGGGCCTATTACGATGTCAGTCGGATGAGCATCCAACCGACACTGCAGCGGGATGTAATCCGCCCGACTATTAGTCGGTGGTTCCACCCGCTAAATTAGGATGCGACCACCCTGTGGGTTGTCGGAAACATCCATTTTCTCATTGCAGCTTGTGCAGTGGGCGGAAAAGGGTCGCAGCACAAGCTGCAATAGAAAAATGCATGTTTTTAAACATGCATGCACCTTGTGCCAGGCACCATGCGGTGCCTGCCACACGTTGCAGGGATGTTTAGGGGGCACCACGGGTGCCCCCCAGGCCCCATAGTGGAGGGCCAGGGGGGAACGGGGTCCTGCTAGTGGCCCCCAAAGTCCGTTTTCCGACAGCCTTTCTATGGCAGACGGACTGCCATAGAAAGGCTGTGGGAAACGTGCATTGTAATCCCCACAGCGGTGCCTGAGCAGGCACCACCTCCATTCTGGGGATTATGATCCACCCTCCGTCCCGACGGACTGGTGAGCCCGTCGGAAGCACAGTGGTATTCCCCTGCAGGGTTTCCTCCGGCTGCCAGTATCGTAAAGCGGCGGTCGGGTGGAAACCTCTTATATAGGGCGGAAAGCCTCAGACGAGCTGTCGGATGGCTTTCCGCCCGACATCATAAAGAGGCCCTAAGTAATTATTAAAAATAAGACAAAATCAGTATTGCTAAACAAATTATTATCAATAAGAAATGTATACAACTTCAACAAATATTTTCTCTTACATTTAAAACATTACATTTTAAAATGCATATTATCACTCTTACAGCACATTTTACTGAAATTATTACAATTTTTTTTTTATTCTCCACACACTTTTCTCTATGAAACCAACATCTTGCCGCATAACATAATAAAACTTCTACAAATATAAAATTATTCTTAAAATATTTATATGTTTACAAATTATGTTAAATAAAATAGCAGCAAAATATGAACACAAAAATTAACATACGACACTATTTACAAACTACAAAAAGTAATAAATGAACCACAAAACAATATTACATACAACAATAATTTAGAAAACAATATTGTTTACAACATTTTTAAAAACATCACTCAAAATGATATTTTTACTAGGATATTTCTGTCCTCAATATTTTTGACATCATGATATTCGATGGATTTAGGCCCAGATCTCTGTACTGGGGTGAATGTATGACATTGTTCTGCATTCTGTCCATCAACTGTTGTTTTTGCATTTGTCACCCCGAGTGGGACGGGTATGCCCAGACGTGGGTCCCGTGCTCTCCATGCCACTGGAATAAAGCTATCCTGGCTGAAGAGGGGTGAAACCCCGAAACCGGTCCTAGGATGCTTGTTACCAGTCCAGGGAGGACCTGGCTTGGCAGTTCGAGCTGGACTGTTCCCATGAGGCACAGGGTCAAGACTGATTTGCATATGGCTGGGTTCAAACTGGAATGGCATGGTGAGCAAAAAAACGATGGATTTAGGCCCAGATCTCTGTCCTGGGGTGAATGTATGACATTGTTCTGCATTCTGTCCATCAACTGTTGTTTTTGCATCATGATATTCTTGGCACAATATTTTTGTTTCACAATATATTTTATTCTTTTGTCATATTTTGTTTTCTTTTAGGCTACCTAACGACCCACACACACCTTTGCTCTTTAGTCCAAAGATGTGTGTGTGTGTTGCCTAGCCTATGTTTTGTATTGAAAGGGTACCCTTCCGGTACAAGATTCTATGCTTATACATGTTTTAAAAAACATTTCACACACTGGATTTGTGCTTTACAGTGCAACACATATGCAATGTGGGAAACATAAGGAGAAATAAGAAACACTTCTCCATTTTTCGTTTGCCTCAAGAAGGCATTGTTTTTTTATGCAAATCCCCAGTTAAACAATTATAGTAGGTGGGACTTTGCATCTTAACCCCTTCCATGCGTCGGACGGCCTCCGGCCGCTGACGTCATGGTGGGCGTGTGCGGAGGACGGCCGGGGGCCGTCCGAATCGCGCACGCGTGGAATTCTCCCGCACAGTGGGGAATTCCAGCCGCGTCGAAGCGGTTAAAACCATGTAGGGGTCGCCCTGGGATACCCAGGTACTGCCTATTAAATGCCGCTTGCCCCAAAGTAGTGCAAAGCAGCACAAAAAGGTTATTTGAGCTACAAAAAGGACAATTTTCCAGAGGAAAAAAAAACGTTTTGTGCAATGGAAAGTAAAAGCACATTAATACTTTGCATCACTGTGCTTGACTTTAGGGTGAGCAAAGTTGTGATAAATCTTCCTCATAGTATCTCAGAACTGGATTAGACCTTTAATGACAAGTATTCTGTTTTAATTCTGTCCTATAACTGGCTTACTAAGCAGACTGAGGCCCTGATTCACAAAGGTAAACTTAAACCAAAAGTCTACGTTTACAACTTTTGGTATTCACAAAGGTAAGTTACAAGTAGTATCTTTACATCCGCGCTCAGGCATAGTTTCTGCACTCAGAGCAGAATCTCTACACTCGGGGTGGAATCTGCACAGTCAGGGTGGATCAGTGTGGACGTAAAGATACACTGATAATTTATTTTTGGGAATACTGAAAAGTAGTAAAATTAGACTTTGGTCTAAACTTAGACCAAAGGTTTAGCTTTACCTTTTGTGAATCAGGCCCATAGTGTCCTGTTCTCAAAGATGTTACTGTGAATAGGTGTGGCTTAATTTTGCAGAACTCCTGTTTTCTCCATGAAAGTCTGAAGTACTCCAAAAGTAATTCACAGCAAAACCTTTAGAAATTGGGCCATGTAAAGCATCCATTATCAGAGTGTTCCATGTATTATTTTATTTCCAATAATTGTGGCTGCTACTCTTGTGCAGCTTCAATTTTAGATGTATCTGTTTTGATTTTCTATATTTAGGGGCTAATTATGAGTACGGTGGTCCTGTTACCACCGTACTCATCCACCCCAGCGGTCCAACCACTGTATTAGAAGTGTGGCGGTGGAACCGCTACAAGACCGTCACCACAGCCAGGGTCCTGGATCCCTATAGGGGGGCAGTGGGGAAGGCAGTGATCTGCTGCGGCGGTGCCGATCATATGAAATGAAATGAAATTTTTACTTGTAAAGCGCACCTATACCCCCAAAGGGGTGTCCAGGCGCTGTACGCATACCGCTGTGGAACCCTTCCTGGCTTTTCCCTGTGAAATGTCCACTCCTGGGCACCCCCAGGGTGAAGTCAGGCATCCCAGCGCTGTTGGGGCCATGCAGATTATGACCTGCCATTCCTCCAAGCATGAAATTCTTGGCGGAAAAAAAAATGTAAATGGGCCCCCAACAGGGTCCCTAGCTGTAAATCGCCATGGGAGTGCATGGGGGTTGCACATGATATGCTCTTCAAACTGCACGGTCATGCGCGCACTGCGTGGCATACATAACATGGAACATGCCACACCGTGCACGCATGACCTGGAGGTGCTGTTACGGTGGCAGTATGCTTGTTAGGCTTTCCTATGAGCCTAACATGCTGCTGCAGTGACACCATCGCACCACCCGCCCACCCTGGATTCAACTCGGAATCGGGTGGGCATGTGCACCAAGGGCTTGATGGTCTTCCTGAGACCGCGTCCCAGACGAAGACCTCCAAACTTATAATAAGGTGCTTAGTGTTTTTTTACATTTATTTATAGTAATAATATTTTGTTTAAAGTTCATAAAAATATCATTTTTCTTGTTGCTTTGTCATTTTGTGTTACTTGCATTGCTTTGTATTCTTAGTGAGTCCACACTCACCCTCTTTCCTTGGTGCCTCCACACACCTTTTACTTTCCTGTTCCTCCCTTACATTTCGCCTTCATCTTCCCTTATATTTGCCAGTATCTTGTTATGACTACTCAAGCAATTGCTTAGTTTAGCACAATATGCGCCATTCATTGGGCCATCTCCAGTGGCAGTAGCTCTACTAAAGTTTGAAGTCATAGAAGGGTGACTCTACGATTCCTCACAAAAACCAGATTGTTTTAATTTGGTCATAACTCACATCAGGAGTGTGGGCTCTCTGTACCGCATAGCTAAACAATTTTATTTTTCTACAGCTTTTCTTGAGAAGGATGGTTAGGTGTGTAGCAGTGCGAACAATGAGAGCAATGAACAGCTCAGAGAGCTGAAGACCTTAGTTACAAATGAAAGGAGAAGAGCTCAGTTGTGGGCTTCAAGACTTAAGCACTTCTTTTGAAGTTAGCAAACATATTTTGATAATATGGTTCACTATCAACAGATGTGGATTCAAAAATATTGAAATTATTCTTTCTTGAAAAACAAATTTCAGATAAATTGCCTTTTGTACAGGTGCCACTTGATGTCCCCAGGTCTGACTGAAAATTGCTTAAACCCATTTGAAACGAGATTACCTCTCCTCAATAAACTGCTCATTATGAAGCCACGTTCTCCCCACCTGCAAAAAGTGACTCAGGGCCAATATTTAGAGTTTGGTGGGTGGGATAATCTGTCAGAAACATGATGGATGTCCTGTACCCTGTATGACAAGTGAATTATTGCAATAAGGCAGATAGTATATCTGCCATCTTTTAATAGAGTATCCCGTCCGCCAAGCCCTAAATAAGGCCCTCAGTCTTCTGTCGCTCAATATATATTTATCAAAGGTCACAAGAAAGGTTTTTATATAAGAAGCAATTTATAAATAACTCATGGTGATGTTGTTCATCTGTATATCATATACAGAAATATTGTTTGACATAAACATTATTTTATAAATATTCCTTTCAAATATCATCCCAGTTGCCTAAAATTAAAATGCACAAGATCACTCGCCTCAAAAACCCAAGTAAAGTGAAGGCACCCTTCGCTGTGTTCCAAAAGCGGTTAAAGAAGCAACTGTGGTTCCCCTACTAAAAAAATCTGGTGCGGACCCTAGGGTTCTGACCAACTATCAGCCCATCTCCTTGCTCCCTTATTTGGCCAAAATACTGGAATCCCATGTGGCCAAAAGCCTCTGTACCTTTATTGAACAGTCTGACTATCTTGATCCAAATCAAGCAGGGTTCCGCCCAGCTCATTCTACTGAGGCAGTGATACTTACTGTTCTGGATACGCTTCGGAAAGAAGTTGACAAGGGCTCCCCCCAGGTCCTGGTGCTACTAGACCTGTCTGCGGCATTTGACACGGTCGATCATGGTATTCTGATCGACCGTGTCAGGACAGCCGGTTTTAAGGGGAAGGCATCTAGCTGGGTTGAGTCATTTCTAGAGGAACGCACTCAGTCACTACGTCTCTCCCAGTTTTCTGCACCTAAAATGGCAACGACATGTGGAGTTCCTCAGGGCTCCTCGCTGTCCCCTCATTTATTCAATCTCTACCTTCTTCCCTTACTTCATTCCCTTAGAAACAGGAAAGTATGTATGTACAACTACGCAGATGACATGCAACTGGTGTTCTCTATCGACAATTCCTCTGAGTCGATACTCGAATTCCAGGCAACAATGTTGCACATTCGTGACTGGATGAATAATAACCAGCTGAAATTAAACCCGGACAAAACAGAAGTGATCCTGTTGGGTGGTCCCCTGAACCCATGGGATGCACAGTTTTGGCCGAGTGAACTGGGTTCCCCACCTAATTCTTCTTCCTCAGCCAAAAGTCTGGGAGTGATCATCAATAGTGATCTCACCATGAAAGCTCAGATAGGAGCAGTAACTTCCACCTGTTTTTTTCAACTTAGGAAAATAAGGAAGATCAAGAGATTACTTACACGGGAAGCCTTAATCCAGGTGGTCTTAGCTATGGTGATATCACACCTGGATTATGCCAATTCTCTATACTTTGGCATACCACTCTACCTCACCAAGAGACTGCAAATGGTACAGAACCAGGCAGCCAGACTGATATCCCAACAATCTAGATGGGAACATATTTCTCCCATTTAGTTAAAAGAACTACACTGGCTTCCCATTCCACAAAGATGTGCATTCAAGGTTGGTTGCCTTATTTTTAAAGCTTTGTATGGTGCTAGCCCAAAATGTGTATCCAGACTTGTCCAGAAATACTTACCTGCACGTTGTCTACGCTCTGCCCATAAGAACCTCTTAGCCATCCCTCCCTACAGACGGAAACGAATAGGAGGCTGCAGGTTTGCGGTACTGGCACCCAGTTTTTGGGACACTCTTCCTTTGGACATAAGAACTTGTACTGAATTCACAAGGTTCCGTAGGCTTCTTAAGACTTGGCTAGTCACCCAAGCTTACAACTAGTTCTTCAGACAATTGAATACAGGGGGCTCCAACAATTCCTTAAGTTCAGCGCCAAGAAACCAATTGGTGTACGTGCACTTTATAAGTAATTTTAACATAACATAACATAACATAACCTTATGCAAATCTGCAATAAGTGACTCCCAGGTTATTCAAACTTTGAAAAAAAGATATTTGCTTGTAAAAAGTGTCCTCTCATGAGAACCCTAACCATATATTTACTACATTACCTTTTGTTCATCATGATGTCAGAAATCTTTGATCGGATAAAGTATGTCTTTACATTCCTTCATGCATTTTTCGGCCATTTAATATATATTTGACAAGGGTCAAGTGAATATGAATTTTATATTCAAAACAGTTTGATTAATTAGCTTAGGTTGAGGTTCTATGGGCCTGATTATGACTATGGTGATCTATTGGACCACCGTAGTCACAGTGACTGTCCATGTACCACCAGACTGAAGGTCCACCTGCCTTATTATGACTTGGCTGGTTGGATCAACGCAGAACTGCTGCAACCACCGTGGATCCGTGATCCTGTGGCAGCAGGGCAGCAGTCAGAGTAAGTAATATGCTGGAGGTGCCGCTGCGACACGGCCGAGCATATTGTGAGTTTCCTCACCTCCCTCCTTTTCATAGTGGTGAGTCTGCCTTGAAACGGGTGGCGGTGAGGAAACTAAGGGGGCTCTAACAGGGCCAACTGCCACTCCTGGGTCAGGGGATGCATGCAGTGGACACTCTGTACATTTGCACCTCCAGTTTCTGCACACTATGGAATGCATGACATTGTGCATTCCATATCATGCAGGTACGGGCTGCGGCGGTCTCACAGCAGTGCATATCTAAGGCACACCTATGTGCCTGAGAAAGGCACCGCCGAACCACCACCGCAGCTTTGACTGCCCACCCAGGATTATACTCGTAATCCGGCAGACGGTCTGACTACGGGTTTGGTGGTCTTCCTGCGGGGTGCTGACTTGGTGGCCCGCAGGAAGACTGCCAAATTTGTAATCATACCCTAATGTCAGTATATCTTACTCAGAAATATTGTTTGACATAAATATAATTTCCTAAATATTGCTTTCAAAAATAATATCCCATTGTGTGTAGGCTTTCTATATTTAAATACAATGTGGTGAAATTTTTGTACATGGCATTTAGTGTGAGAAATTGGGTTGCTGGTTGACTGGGGTGAGAGCACTGGTCAAGCAACAGCCATAATCATTGCAGGGTGAACCACAAAAAGTCACTAAATCAACATGTGCTTAAACCTGGCTAGCTTGGCACAAAAAGCAGTCAGGCTGAACTTAGAGGCAATGCATAAAGTATTTATGCAGAACACAAACAGTAATAAATTAAAAACACAGCACAAGAAAAATCCCAAACAAATTTAGAAAAATAGAGTATTTTTCAATAAATTATTTGACATCAAAGCAACAATAATCCAATCAGTAGAACTGGAGAAATTAATTTTGAAATATTTTTAGTAAAAATTGAACCAAAAAGCACAAAGCGCAACTATGGATATCTGGTCGCATGGAAAGGTTCAAAGTCACAAGTTCTGGCCGATTGCGATGGCGCACAGATCGGCTACAGTCACCAGGTCAGACCCGCTGAAGTTTTACCTTCGCAAATCCATGTCAAGAGTCCTGCTCATGGTGGAGGGCGCCGGAAGGATAAGGGAGAGGGTTGCAGGAGGCTGCCAGAGTAGCATGAAGATCAGGCCAGGCGTCATGGACAAATATTGCAGGAGCTTTGCAATGGCGGTCCCTGTGAGCGGTAGGTGCTGTACCACGAAGGGTTAGGCTGACAGAGCTTTGTGTTGAATCGCGGTGCGTGTGGTGATGTCTTAGTGACAACAGACGCATTTGCGGAGAGCCCAAAAGCTTGAATACAGCTCTCTAAGCCACAACAAGGGTCCAGGACCTGAGGAGCACCACCTGGGGATCAGGAATTCACTTCAGCTGGGTCCAGGTGCTGATGCAGGAGTTTGGGGAGCCTTTTATGTCCCTTAGGATCAGATCAGGAGTCAAGCAGACTAGCACTTTGAGTCCTTATGATGTCCTGTATTAAAGGGTGAAGTTGCAGTCCCAGTTCTCTTCCTACCCAGGCAAGAGTGCAGCAGGCAGCAGGTCAGTACAGCAAGGCTGCAGTTCCTTCAGAGGATCAATCCGGCAGAGTGGCAGTACTTAGAGCATGACAGCAGCCCTTCTTCCTGTCATAGAATCCTCAGGTCAGGAGTGTACTGAAGAGTTGGTGTCTGAGGTTCGCTTTTTATATCCTGATGCCCTGGTTCTGGAAGGTGGGAGCAGGTTCTAGGCAGTCGCTGCGAAGTACATGGAATTTCCTGCCTTACCTGCCCTGGCACCAAGCTGGCTGCAGTGACAATTTGAGGTTGTTAAGCCCTTTGTGTGAAGGCAGAGCACAGGCTATTTAGTTGCAAGTGGGGCTGTGCTCATCTCTGCCCCTATGCTGTCACCAGATGGCCTATTCAGGCACACCTAATCCCTCTATCGTGTGACTGTCTGGGAGGAATTCACAAAGTCTGTCAGTTACACCTAGTCATGTGACCAAGGCCAGGCTACTGTGCAAAAGGGCTAAGTGCAGGAAAATGCCAACTTTCTAAAAATGGCATTTTCAAAATTGTACTTTACTGAAAATTCTGACTTTACCATTATAGAGGTTTTATCATTACAATTTCACTAAACATGACATATCTACCTGCTCCAAATTGAAAATTACAGGGTATTATATGTAATAGGTAATACCCAATGTTGTCCTAAGGGAGGGATAGGCCTTACAGTAGTGCAAAACAAAGTTTGGAGTTTTTACTACCAGAACATGTAAAACTTTAAAGTACATGTTCATGCTTTCACTTATACAGTACCCTGTCCTATGAGCTACTCAGGGCCTACCTAAGGGGTGCCTTATATGCAATAAAAGGGGAGTTTTAGGCTTGGCAAGGGGTTTAAATGCTAAGTCGACATGACAGTTTAACACTGCACTCAGGTTGCAATGGCAGGCCTGGGGCATGTTTTAAAGTCATACTCAAGTGGGTGGCACAATAAGTGCTTTAGGCCCACTGGTAGTATTTAATTTACAGAACCTAGGTATATGGTATACCACTTTACAAGAGACTTACAGATAAATTAAATATGCCAATTTAACCATGTTTTAAGGGAGTGAGCACAAGCACTTTAGCACTGGTTAGCAGTGGTAAAATGCACAGAGTCCCAAGGCCAACAAAAATAAGTTCAGTAAAGTGGAGGTGGAGAAGCAAAAGGTTTGGGGGAGGACCGCTTTAAGGCTGACAGATCTAACATTTAGTATATGATATTTATGTCAGAATGTATTCAGACAATAATATTCTGGTACCATACCCAGGGTGACACATTGCTATTGGTTCAAGGTTCCCAATAATCAATCTTTGCATGACTCTTATGTGAACTTGTTTTTGTAACTCCAGGTATTTGTAACTCCAGCATTAAACCATTGCTGCCTAAATCCAGTTTGGTAAATATAATGGACAACCCAATATACCCTTGAGTGCTTGGGCAAGATAAATGAACTGGTAAATGTGCCTTCAGACGGATAGCCCAGAACACGAATAGTGCATTTATGCCGGTCTTCGTTTTGCCTTTCAAAGATTGACCTATTCAGTGTCCTACATAATTACTAAAGCACAGCTGCTGTGCCTGAATCAGTCGAACTATCCTGATAACAGTACTGAGGGGTCAATTACTTTAAACATTTTTAGTCCTGAAGATGGTCTCAACAACGAAAGGATAGAGACCGAAACGTCGACTCGATCACTTTCTTCCAAAAATTCATCAACTGTAACTGTGAAAAAGTGTTGACAATTTTAACAGTGAAGGCCGAAATTACTGAATATTGTCTTCTTGTTTAATTGTTATTGTTTCATATTTGTACCCTTTATGAAATCTGATGATAAAATTCATTTATTTTAGATACACCCGTGTTTCTACTAATTTTCTCGTTAGATTTGTGCTAACTTTTTGCTATTTGTTGTTACCTGCTTTGTAATATATATTCCTTGAGGATATATTTCACATGATTAGTTCATAAGTAAAAACTATATTATAAAATAACTTGATAAAAGAAACTAATTAGCAAGTAAACAAGGAATCTTGCACCCAACTGCGACTAAAGAATAATACAATTAAGTACCTTAATAAATCCCTTGAAGGCACATTTACCAGTTCATAAATCCAGTTTGGACTTTGATACCGAAACAGTTTGATCACTAACTAAATGTATCACAGAGTGGTTGTGAGAAATCATAAGTACACTAGGAGTACTTTGTACATACTTTTAGTTTGGTAAGTGGTTTATGAGTTACATTTAATTACTTTACTGAAATCGATTTATTTTTCATGAATATGGGCCTGAAGCACAAAACATGTTACTGTGATTTTGCTCTTGTATTACTCCTAGGATACTCATGGAATCTGGGAGTATGCCAAGCATAAGAAAATAATACTGGCAATTCAGGAGTAAGCCAGAAGTACTACGAGTGTAAGTCACACTTACTCATGGTCACATATTTGTGAATCAGGCCCCATATGGTGAATTTATTTAAGGTTTTTTTAAGTGCTAGCCTTTCACATCCACAGAAACTCAATAGGCCTGATTCACAATCACTTTGCTATGAAAATGTGTGGCTTATTTGTGTTTTACTTCTGGCTTACTTCCGAATTCCAGATGAGGGGATGAATATCCATCCATGCAATGATTTGTAAATGTCTGAGATGGCCCAACCAAAAACTAGACTCAAAATTGTGATGTGGAATGCCAACCGGTTAAACAGTAATTGAATTTGTGGGATGGTACCCAAAATACTACTTAGGCATAAACCTATGTGTTACTATTGCAGGAGATGCATCTAGTCTGGAATAATTGCGGATTTATTGGTAGAGGACAGTATGAATTAGTGACATACGCAGATGTTTATCAGGGTCTAGAGGAGTGGCAATTTTGGTGAAGAGGTTCACTCCATTTGCTGCAGATAATTTGGAATGGTGAATAGTTGATGATCATATCTATAAATCTACCAAGACTCTAACAAGGGGTAGTCTTTCTTTCTGTTCTTTCTTTCTTTCTTCCTTTCCCTATTCTTCCTTCTTTCTACCTTTCGTTCCTTCTTTTTCTTTTTTTTTTCTTTCTTTCCTTCTTTTTCTTTATTGCCTTCTTTCTTTATTTCCGTCTTTCCAACTTTTTTTGCCTTCCTTCTTTCTTTTTTTCACTTTTTTCTTTCCTTATTCTCTTTTTTTTTCCTTCTTTCTTTTTGCCTTCTTTCATTTTTCTTTTCATCTTTTCATATTTTCATTTTTCTTTCCTTTTTTCTTATAGCCTTCTTTTCCTTTTCTTTCTTTCTTCAATTCTTTCTTTTCCTTCCTTCTCTTCATCTTTCTTTCCATCTTTCTTTTTGCCTTCTTTCCTTCCTTTCTCCCTTGTTTCTTTCAGTTTCTCTCTTTCTTTCTTACCTACTCCCATTCAATCTTTCTTCCCCTCTTTCATCAGTGCCTTCTTTTCTCTCTCTCTCTCTTTCTCTCTCTCTTTTTTTTTTCTTTCTTTCTTTTTTGACTTGTTTCCATTTTTGGTTCCTTTCTTTCTTTTTCCTTCTTTATTATCTTCTTTCCATTTCCTTGCCTTCTTTCTTTCCTTTTTGCCTTCTTTCTTTCCTCCTATCTTTATTTCTGCCTCCTTTCCTTCTTTCTTTCCTTCTTTCCATTTTTCTTTCCTTCTTTCTGACTTCTTCCCTTCTTTCTTTCCTTCTTTCTTTCTTTCTTTGCCTAATTTCCTGTCTTCCATACTTTGTTGCCTTCCTTCCTGGCTTCCTTCCTTTTTCAATCAATCAATCACAAGATTTGTAAAGCGCACTACTTACCCGCGAGGGTCTCAAGGCGCTGAGGGAGAGGAGGGGGGTGTTGCCGCTACTGGTCGAATAGCCAGGTCTTGAGTCGTCTCCTGAAGGTCAGCAGGTCTTGGGTCTGTCGTAGGTTGAGGGGAAGGGTGTTCCAGATCTTGGCGGCGCGGTGAGAGAAGGATCTGCCTCCGGTGGTGGTTCTCCGGATGCGCGGGATGGTGGCCAGGGAGAGGTCGGCGGAGCGGAGCTGACAGTTGGGAACGTAGAAGGAGAGTCGACTGTTGAGGTAGGCTGGGCCGGTTTTGTGGAGTGCCTTGTGTGCGTGGATCAGGAGTTTGAAGGAGATTCTCTTGTCAACGGGGAGCCAGTGCAGGCTTTTCAGGTGGGGGGTGATGTGGCTGTGGCGTGGAATGTCGAGGATCAGGCGTGCAGAGGCGTTTTGGATTCTTTGCAGTCGTTTGATGAGCTTGGTCGGGGCTCCTGAGTAAAGGGCGTTTCCGTAGTCGAGTCTGCTGCTGACGAGGGCCTGGGTGACTGTTCTTCTCGTGTCTGTCGAGATCCACCTGTAGATCTTGCGGAGCATGCAGAGGGTGTTGAAGCAGGAGGAGGAGACTGCGTTGACTTGCTTGGTCATGGTGAGCGTTGAGTCGAGGATGACTCCCAGGTTGCGTGCGTGGTCGGTTGGTGTCGGGGTTCCCCTAGTGACGAGGGCAACTAGGAGTCGTCCCAGGCTGATGGGTTGGAGCCGAGGATGAGGATCTCTGTCTTGTCTGTGTTCAGCTTAAGTCGGCTGCACTTCATCCAGTCGGCGACGGCTTTCATTCCTTCGTGGAGGTTGGATTTGGCGGTGAGGGGGTCCTTGGTGAGGGAGAGGTTCAGTTGAGTGTCGTCGGCGTAGGAGATTATGTTGAGGTCGTGCTGTCGGGCGATGCGTGTGAGTGGAGCCATGTAGATGTTGAACAGTGTCGGGCTGAGGGAAGATCCCTGGGGTACGCCGCAGATGATCTCGGAGGCTTCGGATCGGAATGGGGGGAGGCGGACGCTCTGGGTTCTGCCGGAAAGGAAGGAGGTGGTCCAATCCAGGGCCTTGTCTCGGATCCCTGCGTCGTGGAGGCGTGTGCGTAGTGTGCGGTGGCAGACAGTGTCAAATGCGGCCGAGAGGTCCAGGAGAATGAGGGCCGCCGTCTCGCCGTTGTCCAGCAGGATCCTGATGTCGTCTGTGGCGGCGATGAGGGCGGTCTCGGTGCTGTGGTTGCTACGGAATCCTGACTGGGAGGGGTCCAGGATGCTGTTATCTTCGAGGTAGCGGGTGAGCTGTCTGTTGACGATCTTCTCGATGACCTTAGCTGGGAATGGAAGCAGGGAGATGGGCCGGAAGTTCTTGAGGTCGCTCGGGTCCGCCTTGGGTTTTTTGAGTAGGGCGTTGATCTCGGCGTGTTTCCAGCTCTCTGGGAAGGTCGCGGTCTCGAAGGAGAGGTTGATGACGTTGTGCAGGTGGGGTGCGATGGAGCTGCCGTCTTTGTTAAAGATGTGGTGTGGAAAAGGGTCTGTTGGGGAGCCGGAGTGGATTGTGCCCATGGTCTTGATTGTGTCCTCGGTGTTCACGTTGACCCAGGCTGTCAGGGGGTCGTGGTCGATGGGGTGCGGCGGGTCTGATGTGTCGGGGCCTGTTGGGGTCGTCGGGAGTCGAAGCTGTCCTGGATGTCGGCGATCTTGCAGTGGAAGAAGGTGGCGAGGGAATCACACAGGGCTTGCGATGGCGGGATGTCGTTGGCGTTGGAGCTGGGGTTGGAGAGTTCCTTCATGATGCTGAAGAGCTCCTTGCTGTTGTGTGCGTTGTTGTCGAGGTGGTCTTTGAAGGAGGTCCTCTTGGCGGACCTGATGAGGTGATGGTGGTTGCGGATGGCGTCTTTGTGGGCTGCGCGGCAGTCCGGCATCTTCTCGCTGTGCCATTTGTTCTCCAGTTTCCGGCAGGTGCGCTTGGATGCTAGGAGTTCCGGGGTGAACCAGCTGGCTCTCTTGCTGGTGTCTTTGTAGGTTGGTTTTTTCAGCGGGGCTAAGGTGTTGGCGCAGTCGTCCATCCATCGTCTGAGATTGCGGGCGGCGGGGTTGGAGGGGTCGTTGGGTGGGCTGAGTGCGAGGTTTGTCTGGAGTTGGTCTTCGGTGACTTTGCTCCAGCATCTGCAGGGGATCTGTAGGGTGCGGTGGTGTGCGGCGGGTTTCCGGAAGGTGAAGTGGATGCAGTGGTGGTCGGTCCAGGTGAGTTCGGAGGTGTGGCTGAAGGAGACGTGGGAGCTTGAGGAGAAGATGGCGTCGAGCGTGTGTCCGGCGATGTGAGTCGGCGTCGTGACGAGCTGTTTCAGTCCGAGGTTGGCGAGGTTGTCGATCAGGGTGGAGGAGTTGCTGTCGTTGTTGTTCTCCAGGTGAAAGTTCAGGTCTCCGAGGAGGATGTAGTCGGTGGAGGTCAGGGTGTGCGTGCTGATGAAGTCGGCGATGGAGTCGCTGAACTGGGGTCGGGGTCCGGGGGTCTGTAGATGAGGGTGCCTCTTACGGTGGTGTTGGGATCCGTGTGGATCTGGAAGTGCATGTGTTTGGCGGTGCTGAGAGTGTCGTCGGTGCTGTTCGAGACCCTGATGGTGTCTTTGTGGACGATGGCGATTCCTCCACCGATTCCGTTGGTGCGGTCTCTGCGGGTGATCTTGTAGCCGTCGGGGATGGCTATGGCGATGTCGGGTGCGGAGGATTCGTTCATCCAGATCTCTGTCAGGAAGGCGACGTCCGGTGATGAGCTGTCGAGTAGGTCCCAGAGCTCGACGGCGTGTTTGCGTGCGGAGCGGGTGTTTAGTAGGATGCACCGGAGATGGTTGAGGTCCCTTTTGGCGGGAGTCTCGGGCTCTCCGAGGCAGGTGAAGCTGCAGTTCCGGCAGGTGAAGGGACCATGGGTGCGTTTCGGGGCGGCCTTGAAGCAGGTGGAGGTCCGTCCTGGGTTGAGAGCGATGAGGGTGCTGGCGTCGTATCGGAGGTGGTCTTCGTGGCGGATGCGGGGGCCAGGGGTTCTGGCGCTGGGCGCGGTCCAGGCGCGGACGGGCACAGACGGGCTTGCCTTAGGCGCGCCTTCGGCACGCCAGCGGCGCACCCACTGCGCGCGGCCACTGCGCGGCGCGCAGCGGCCGCCCTATATGGGGAGGTGGGAGGGAGGAGCAGCTGGGAGGCGGGAGGCAGGGGCAGCGAGTGGTAAGCGAGGGGGGCGGGGCCGCAGGGGACACAGCGGCGGGAAACGGGAGGGCAAAGGGGTACAGAGATCAAAAGTGGCACAGGGGGGCACAGAACGAAAAACAGTCACAGCAGTGGGGGCACGGAAGGGCAAAAACTGTGGAAAAACAGTGGGGGCACAGAACGAAAAACAGTCACAGCAGTGGGGGCACAGAACGGAAGGGCAAAAAATGTGGAAAAACAGTGGGGGCACAGAACGAAAAACAGTCACAGCAGTGGGGGCACAGAACAGAAGGGCAAAAAAAGTGGAAAAACAGTGGGGGCACAGAACGAAAAACAGTCACAGCAGTGGGGGCACAGAACAGAAGGGCAAAAATAGTGGAAAAGCAGTGGGGGCACAGAACGAAAAACAGTCACAGCAGTGGGGGCACAGAACGGAAGGGCAAAAACAGTGGAGAAACAGTGGGGGCACAGAACGAAAAACAGTCACAGCAGTGGGGGCACAGAACGGAAGGGCAAAAACAAGGGAAAAGCAGTGGGGCACAGAATGAAAAACAGTCACAGCAGTGGGGGCACAGAACGGAGGGGCAAAAACAGTGGAAAAACCATGGGGGCACAGAACGAAAAACAGTCACAGCAGTGGGGGCACAGAACGGAAAGGCAAAAACAGTGGAAAAGCAGTGGGGGCACAGAACGAAAAACAGTCACAGCAGTGGGGGCACAGAACGGAAGGGCAAAAACAGTGGAAAAACAGTGAGGGCACAGAACGAAAAACAGTCACAGCAGTGAGGGCACAGAACGGAAGGGCAAAAACAGTGGAAAAACAGTGGGGGCACAGAACGAAAAACAGTCACAGCAGTAGGGGCACAGAACGGAAGGGCAAAAACAGTGGAAAAGCAGTGGGGGCACAGAACGAAAAACAGTCACAGCAGTGGGGGCACAGAACGGAAGGGCAAAAACAGTGGAAAAACAGTGGGGGCACAGAACGAAAAACAGTCACTGCAGTGGGGGCACAGAACGGAAGGGCAAAAACAGTGGAAAAGCAGTGGGGGCACAGAACGAAAAACAGTCACAGCAGTGGGGGCACAGAACGGAAGGGCAAAAACAGTGGAAAAGCAGTGGGGGCACAGAACGAAAAACAGTCACAGCAGTGGGGGCACAGAACGGAAGGGCAATAACAGTGGAAAAACTGTGGGGGCACAGAACGAAAAACAGTCACAGCAGTGGGGGCACAGAACGGAAGGGCAAAAACAGTGGAAAAGCAGTGGGGGCACAGATCGAAAAACAGTCACAGCAGTGGGGGCACAGAACGGAAGGGCAAAAACTGTGGAAAAACAGTGGGGGCACAGAACGAAAACAGTCACAGCAGTGGGGGCACCGAACGGAAGGGCAAAACAGTGGAAAAACAGTGGGGGCACAAATATAGAGGGGAAGACAGTAACAGTGGCGCTCACAACAACAAGAACCTACCTACGGCCTACCACTGGCCACCAGGGATGAGGCGCAGGTGGTAGCCTGCGGGTGGAGGAGGGCCTCAGATCAGCAGCAGCAGGGAGCTGGATGCACAGGTGGCGCTGTGCGGATGGGGGGGCGACCTACCCAGAGGTTTTTGCGTCCTTCTTTCTTTTTTGCCTTCCATCTTTCCTTTTTTTGCCTGCCTTTCTCGCTTCCTTTTTTGCCTCCCTTACTTCTTTTTCTGCCTTCTTTCCTTTCTTTCTTCTCTACTTTCTTACCTTGTTCTTTCTTACCTTCTTTCTCAAAGGCAAGGGCCGCCAGACCAATTTGCTTTTTTAGGTCTCTGTTATCTAAGACCTTCTGATTTTACTAAAAGTATGTGTAACATAGTTGCTTACAGTGGTTTTCAGACAAACTACATCCAGTAGTCTGTGATTGTGTCATTCACATTTTTCTTCCACCCACTCCAGCGTGCATCAAGGGGAAAGGTGTCAGGGCACTTCAGACATTGACCGACTTCCCTATTAGTCCTTTCACAAGGAGCACATTCACACACAAGTCTCACACATCAATACGAAAACCAAAACAGCGACTAAAAAACTCAAAATTAATGTGGAGTAATGAGGCTACCGCCTCGGTATCCAAAAACTCATCACTGTCAGAAGGCATCTGACAGACGAAGACAAGACTCTCTCGCACATTCACACACAAAGGGGTCGATTCCGATTCCGTTTGTAAAGTGAACCGACCGACACGTCCCGGGATAAAGTACCGACCGACACGTCTCGCCGCCGTACGACCCGCGCAGTACGATGGAAAGCCTGTGAATACCAACCGACTCAGCCGAATATGAACCGGACGACCGAGCCGTACGGAAAAATGGCTTCCGGCCGGAAAAAGCCCTCGAGCAGTACCGTCCGACACGTACCCGGAACGGAGCCGAGCGACACGTACCCGTGACGTACGAGTTGCAAAGTACGATGCCATACGCGGGAAACACGAACGACTCCCATGGAGCACAAGCCGCACGACCGACACGCACACGATACAAACACTCAAACCAACGGACTCCGCCCGCGACCGACTCGAACTCCCGCGAGCGAAACGAACGCCCACGACCGAGTCGAACGCCCATTGACCGAGTCGCACACGACATACACAACACAGCATAACAACAGCGTGAAAGGCTCGGAGAAGCCTGTACGACTCACCAACAGCGTCCGGCACGGTCAGAAGAACATCTCGTACACACACACAAACAACAGCTGACCAAACACAAAAAAAGGACCAAACAAGCACTGACAACGGAAATATATAAAAAAATTATAATCAATTAAGAGAGACACACCCACAACTCAACATATTTAAAGGCCACCAATCACTCCCATGAGCCATTGCCATTTCCTGAGAACCTCCACACACACAACTCTGCTGACACACACCATTGCCATCTCACCAACAGCATTCACACACCCACACCCACAAACCTCACTTGCACCCTCACACACACACACACCAATCACCACCACCACCACCCCACCACCACCCCAAACCCCCCCATCCACCCCACCCTCACCACCAACACCACCACCCACTACCCCAACACCCCCATCCACCACCCCTCACCACTCCCACCACCAACCCCCCACCCCCCAACACCACAACCACAACTCCCCCATCTACCCCCTCACCACTACCACCACCACCACCACCACCACCCCCAACACCACAACCACAACTCCCCCATCCACCCCCCCTCACCACCACCACCAACTCACCACCCTCGACACCACCACCCCCACCACCATGCCCCCCAAGAAGAATCCAAAGTTCACAGATAGTGAGTTGACAGTGTTGGTAGATGAAATCATCAGAGTAGAGCCACATTTGTTTGGCACATTGGTACAGAAGACCCCCATGTCCCAGAAGGCCAAGATGTGGGAGAGAATCGTCAACAAGGTGAACGCACAAGCACCTTGTTTGCGCACAAAGGACGACTGCCAGAACAGGTGGTATGACGTGCGCAGGAGGGTCAAGAAGCTGCTGGAGAAGGACCATCAGCTCAGCAAGCACACCGGCAGCGGCCCTCCTGCCAAACCCGTTTACTTCCGGTCCTGGGAGGAGAAGGTGCAGGCCATCTTACCACCGGAGAGCATACATGGTCTGACTGACATCCCAGAGCCTGGTGAGTACACAAATAAGAGACTCAAGATTGTGGGGCCATGTACACATGTCACCGTCAAGGGGACAGGCAAAACAACTTCCGTCAACAAAGCCACAGTAACACAAACAAAGTCATCCCTACAGCCATATGCCTGGCACAGCAACACAACACCTGCTATCTCATACCAACATTGAACTATGTCATCAAGTGTACAAACCTAGCAAAAATCAGAGCAACTCAGTGCCACAAAACCCCAACAGACACTGCCACACAGTCTGCCACCACTGTCACAACACCTCACAGGGAACCTGACCCACAGGAAGGAAGCTCGGGGATGTTGGGGAAGTCAGTGTAGCCAAAAGCATGATGGGAGTTGTAGTCACAGCCAATAGTCCCCCTCACAAATGGACCAACAACACCACTTCTAACCATGCGCACCTCACAGGCAGGGGAAATGTACCCTCAAGATGGCTGACACTGGGTCCTGCTGTGGGGAGCACAAGGCCCTGATGGGCTATGTGCACATAACAAATGCAGGACCCTGATGCCTGACATCCTGAAAGTCAACTGCCACTCCCTGCAAGGGAAGCATACACAATAGTGGCCCATCTGGCCATGGAGGGAGAAGCACTGCCAGCTCTGACCATGCCCACCACCATGTGCTGTCACACACCCCTCAACACAAACTCCACACAACTCACCTGGGAGAAGGCATTTACCCACACTTCATGCAAACAACACCCAAGACCCACCATACTGGCTACTGCTGTGTGACGTACAGGGACTGTTGCTACTTGTGTACAACCACCACTACACCACTGACTCACAACCTCAACATCAACCCACACTCACCGACATTGAAGCATGTCTCTGTGTGAATTGCCTGGCCCCTGGGGGAGGAGGAGGTACTGCAATGACACTGAAAACCATTGAGGCAGCTGCAAATCACATCTTTCCAGCAAAAACTAACAGCAGCCCTGGGAACACACACTGCCAAACCAAAGAGCAGGGCAAGATGGCTGACACATGGATACAATGTATGAGTAGGCTGCTAGTCACACACACGCATCGACCAACCCAATCACAGTCACACTGCCAGCTATTGCAAATGTACCTTTGCACTCAACTTCCGGGGATGCAGTGTCCCAGGGACCCCTCTGGCCTGGACGGGTAGGCGCGGATTGTAGTTGACAAGTGCAGAAATGCAGACATACCACAGAGATCCAAACACACAGCAACTCACATACACAGCAGTGACAGGGGACACCTGACTGACTACAATGGACCCACCAACATCCCTCACACTGTAGCATGCTGACATACACTCAAACCCCGTTGTCACCCACATGATACGCAGACATTGTCCAGTATTGTAGGCATCATCCACACCACACAGCACTCACTGACATGGACACTGTGGACACAAGGACTAACATGGGCTGCACTGGAGCAGGCATGCAACTCACAGCTGAAGCAACCGAACACACACCTCTGGTCACGACTCTAGTAAAGAAAGACAGCCGCAGCGAACAGTCCATACCACCATGGAGGACATTGACATCACAAAGCATGTGTGCAACCACAAAACTCAGACACAACTCCATTAGCAACAGTGACACCATCACCTGTGTGAAATGGGATGTGGACTGGGGACACAGACAACACAGAAGAGAACATCAGGACAACCCGGGCATGCTGGACTGTGACCAGGTTGAGCAGACACACTAATGTGATGCACATTGACTGACCCAAACTGCCATTACACATGCCCCAAACAGAGATCCCAAACTAGGTGCCTTTGCAAGGATGCCAGCGTCAAAGCACAAATGTTGACAGGGATGAAACACCTGTGTCAGGCATGTGTCAGCACCAGTGTAGGAATGGCACAGTACAGTCCAGCGTGCAATTAAGATGCCAGGCAGGCAGACAGCTAGACATGACCACCAAAGTGCCTCAGGGTGTCAGGTGAATGCACCACACTAATGGAAATCTCCGTCAGTGACAAAGTAGGATGATGCAATGGACAGGCATGCAACACCAACCACAGTGGCCAATGTCATGTGTATGAACCATTGATGTCCATGAATACATCACTAACATTGTGTCTTCCTTCCAAACACAGGGGCAGATGTGGACTCAACCACAGACGAGGAAGAGTCCCAGTCGCAGGCTCCGGTGGACCCACCTGGCTCCGGTGGCGCACAGACTCACTGCTCGTCGGACGACACCCAAGCTGGCCCCTCCGGTCTCGGCCCTCATGCAGCCCCTCGGCAACATTCACCTGCCCCCTTGCAACCACCCCTGCAACTGCTGATACACCGCAAGCCACCCCTGCCAACACGGACAGACCTACCGAACCATCAGACGGCACAGGGTCACAGGGCACCAGGGCACCTGACAACAGCAACAACATCCAAGATCCCCTGTGACACCTATGCGGGACACCACCGGTGCTGGCCGTGTGGTGAGGGGTGGTGGGCGGGGTGGGAGGCCGAGCAGAGGCTCCACTGAGGGTGCGGGGCTGCAGGATGACACCCACCTGGAACGCATCATGGATGCGTACCAGGAGAGCACCGGAGGGTTCAGCCAGGTAGTAGGGATCCTCACGGACATCAAAGAACAGCAGGCTGCCCACCATGCCCGCTTGGACTCCCACATGTCCCGTGTTGAAACACACCTGTCAACTATGGAGTCCAAGTGGGATACCATGGAAGATATAGCAGTGGTGCACCGGGAAATGTTGACCTGCCTCCGCCAGATCAGCACCAACTTGAGCCCACCTCCCTGTGCGACGACTACATCTCGGGCAACAACATCTGCCACCGCCACAGGGAGTGAGGGGGGTCTGGTGGAGGCCCCGTGCACGGCAACAGCCTGCAGGTGAGGCTCCCCCTGAGAAGAAGAAGAGGGGTCGTCCGGTGAGGAACAAGTGAGACGAAGATGCCCATGCACATCCCCCAGGAAACCAACACCTGTGTGACCTTTGTGTGCAAACCGTTCACCTTGTTGTACGACATCGTACTCCCCCACATGACATGGAGGGTCTGAGTTGGAACAATGTGCTTAACGACTGTGGACTGTACTCTAGACATTTCATCTACCAACACTCCTAACTTGTTATCTGTGAACTTTGGATTCTAAAGCCAACTGACAACACTCCCAATCCTGAGCACCATCCCCACTTATGTGCCAATAAATTCACCTAAACACAAGAAGTGACTCTGTGGTTATTGAGAGGTTGCCAGTGGCATGTACATCTGGATGTGCTGAAGAACACTGTGCATGCAAACCTGTACTGTGATGAGTACACTGTCATGTCAGTCAGGCCAATGTGCCACATATGTGGGAGACACACCACCAGGTCTACTTTACACATGCTCACCACGTCCAACCAATTCATTGCCAACATCAATGTTGACAAGCAAGCCTGTGGTATGCACAAACTACACACCCAACCTGAGTCAGTGGTGACAGGCCCACAAGTGCAGTACGTCAATGTCAGTCTGATGTGTAGGCACAAGCAACACACATCAGAAGGTGCAGCACAGTTTATTGTCAGGCAATTGCCACATGTCCCTTATTACACACATGCAAGCTAGCAACACCTGACAGTGGGCACACGGTCACCAAGTGGATAACTACGGAAGTCCTGGGGTGCCTGGCACATCACTCGTCGGGACACTAACGACTCCATCCTGGCAGTGGAGCATGGGCATCAGGGGTCTCTGTACACCAAACAACAGCCACAGTACCCTGTGAAGGACAGACAGAAACACAATTGTTAACACTGCATGACGCCATACAACTGCAACACACATGGCAAACACAAATCACAGACTACACCACCCCAAAATACTAATCATCACACAACTGGTGGGGAGTACAGGTAAACTGGATGGACACATCACTGCAGGCATCCACACAAGTAGCACACAGCCACACGCAAGGTGCACCACACACACAAAACATGCACACACAACACATTTACAACACATCACTGTATACTCACATTCAGGAGAAGAAGTTGTTGATGAGCTGTGTGCGGACATCATCCGCAGCCTCATCATCGCTACTGGCATCCTGGCCCAGGCCAGGATCCTCCACAGGTGGCGGGTGTTGGTCATTGTCATCCTGGATGAGGGCCAACTCCCTTCGCACTGCCAGATTGTGCAGCATGCATGCTACGATGATGATCCGGCACACCTTAGCAGGGGCATACGGGAGGGCACCTCCTGTCTTGTCTAAACACCTGAAGCGGCTCTTCAGGAGTCCAAATGTCCGCTCTATCACCCTCCTGGTACGACCATGTGCCTGGTTGTAGCGCATCTCGGCTGGTGTCACAGGGTTCCTCAGGGGTGTCAGCAACCATGGCATGTTGGGATATCCAGAGTCATGCACATTAGAGGAGTTGGAGAAAAACAGGTAGCAAACAATTGGCAGGCACACACAGTGAGGAAAAGTCAGTACACACCAACAAGCCAGGCACGTAGATTCTGCATCCGTGACATCAGTCTGAGGGCACGACTACTCCTCATCACATAGGCATCATGCGCAGACCCAGGGAAACGGGCACACACATGGGAGATTGTCATGTCCGCCAAACAAACCACCAGAGCATTGATGGAGTGGAAATGCTTGCGGTTCCTGTATGGCAGCTCATGTGCCTGTGGTGGCACCAAAGCCACATGTGTCCCGTCAATGGAGCCAATGACATTTGGCATCCTCCCCAGGGCATAGAAGTCACCCTTTATGTCTGCAAGTCGTTGGGGTGTGGGGAAATAGATGTACAGGTCCAGGAAATGTAACATGGCCTCCAACACATCCCGAAGCACCCGACTGAACATTGTCTGTGACATCCCTCCACCAGAAGACACAGTGTACTGGAAGGTACCCGTCGCAAAGAAATGAAGGGCTGCCATCACCTTCACCTTGGGGGTCAGTGCCGTCGGGTATGGCCGGCCAGGTTGCAGGTGTGGGCCCAACTGCCCTGCCAACTCCTCAATCACTGCCCTGGTGAAACGGTACTTTCTAATGGACTCACGTTCCACCATCGTTGCCAGGTCCGGGAATGGCCTAGGTACATTTGGGGCCCTGCAGTACAGACAGAAACAAAGGATGAAGGCACACCCTCCAGCAATGTCACAAAGCCACAGCAACACAGCCCATCATAAACAAACACATAACACAATGAGCTGAGGTGGTTGCCACAGGTTGCAGACACTAATGTCCCATACATGGCATCAACGCACATTGAAGCCCAAGATGTGCACATGACAGGGCCCCTGTTGTGCCATGACAAAGCAATGGGCCCTAGCAAAGTACATCTGCCCTGTTGCCACCTACCACACAAAGCCCACAGTGACTAGTGAGGACAGATATTTTCTCCACATCACAGCTCCCTGACTGATAGTTACACAGGCATGATGTGACGTATCGTTGACATTACACACAACAAGCATGTTAGCCACAGTCCATGTGCCCTGTCGCCACAAGAGGACATATGTAGGTGTCTGTGCCACCCCCACACAACAACACTGTGCATGTACAAACCAATGTGATGTGTGGATCAGCTCACATTGGATCACTGACAGATCACACCACATGCACACAGATAGTGTATGGACATCACAATGTCGACACTGGTTCACCCTGCTTTGAAGCTACTAACACTGATGAGACAGGGTACATGTGACACGACACACACGCACATCCTGGCTGGGACTGTGTCCATTGCCAATGTCCTGTACTGCATTGCTGCACCCCCTGTGGCAATGGGCACACCACACATGTATGTGTCCACCCACATCCGGGTCCAGCCTGGGAGTGCTTGTCAACAAGTGGCACACAACCAAACACATCCTGTGCCCCCAGACACACACATAAGAGGCAGCCATACATGACTGGGGACACACTGTGGCACAGGCAGTGGTGCCATTGGTGTGCCCCATAGTCCCTAGCTAGTGACAGAGGATGGCATATGTCAGGAATTGACAGCAAGGCTGACCGACACGTTCAATGTCCCCAAAACCAAAATAACTTGTTTGGACCGAGCCGTGCGCACGTCTGGGCCATACATTACAATGGCGACGGACGCGTGTGACGCGTCGGTCATGTATGGACCGAGCCGCGCGCATGTCTGGGCCATACAATACAATGGCGACGGACGCGTGTGACGCGTCGATCGTGTATGGACCGAGCCGCGCGCATGTCTGGGCCATACAATACAATGGCGACGGACGCGTGTGACGCGTCGGTCGTGTATGGACCGAGCCGCGCGCATGTCTGGGCCATACAATACAATGGCGACGGACGCGTGTGACGCGTCAGTCGTGTATGGACCGAGCCGCGCGCATGTCTGGGCCATACAATACAATGGCGACGGACGCGTGTGACGCGTCGGTCGTGTATGGACCGAGCCGCGCGCATGTCTGGGCCATACAATACAATGGCGACGGACGCGTGTGACGCGTCGGTCGTGTATGGACCGAGCCACGCGCATGTCTGGGCCATACAATACAATGGCGACGGACGCGTGTGACGCGTCGGTCGTGTATGAACCGAGCCGCGCGCACGTCTTGCCCATTGAATCTGATGGAGACGGGTGTGTGTTGCCATTCAAAATCCGCATAGTACAGTCATTTGCCGGGCCCTGCACCCTCATTGGCCATGAGCTGTCATGGTGATGGACGCGGATTTGAACGAGGCGTGTGCAGGAAATTCAGTTGGAGTCGTACAACATTGTTGCAATTGCCAGTGTGTCATGGAGGTGATGTTTTGTTTTAAATGATGCTGAAGGCGTGTACGAGTCGTGCTATCCCATGGATTGGCCAAATTCATAGGATGCAAGCTTTTTGGACCTATCCCTTTGTACCCCAGGGCAGACATGCCTCCACAGCACAGATATAAGGCTGCCTGGCCCCCAGAGAACCCACTTGCCTGCACCACATGCTACTGGAGCACATCAAGTTCATCACTGCTGCTGTCTCTGCTTCCTCTGGCTTCAATGATGGCACGTACTGTGGAGAGGGCCCCAGCCTTCAGTGAGGAGGAGAACCAGGCCCTGCTGGACGGGCTCCTGCCGCAGAACACCAAGCTCTATGGGAAACCAGGGGAGCAGGTGAGTGTGCTGTCCACTGCTTTGCTAATTGTGCTACTGGTCTGACCAGCAGCAGCATTAGTGTGTACACCAGTGGCTTGGTTGCCCACTGACTACTGCTCTTGCCACAAATGGGGCACCCACATGTACTGCACAGTTGCAGTGCAGTGCAAGGTGGATTGTCACCAGGTTCCCTTCCCAGGCCATGTCTCAAAGTTGTGAGTGCTGGACACCGGTCCCTCAACCATAGTTGCACCACCTGTGTACCTCATTAGCCTTGCTGATGCCCACATGTGTGACTGCCTGTGTGTTGCACTAATATGTTGCCAGTGTAGTAATGTCCTCTGCACTTTGTCATCCTCACAGGTTGCTGCCCAGAAGAAGCATGAGATCTGGATGAGCATCGTCCGGGCGGTGAGATCCGTGGGGGTCTACAGGCGCAGGATCCGCAACTGCCAAAAGAGGTGGCAGGACCTTCGGGGCTGGACCCGGAGGATCGAACGGGTCCAGCTGAAGCTGTCGCCTCCACGCAGGAGGGGCGGACACCGGACCCTGACCCCCCACATGCTCCGGATCCTGGCGGTGGTCTTCCCGGACCTAGATGGGCAGCTGAAGGCCAGACAGCAGCAAGGAGGGGGTGAGTACATGACTGCACTGTGTGCTGTGTCTGACATGCTATGTGCCCCCTCTGGCCTGGTAACACCTCAACAGTACATTGTTCAGTTGATCCAGGACCCTTGTCCCTCTCTGGTGACTTGCCCCCTTCTCATCTGTTTGCCAGGTGTTGCTTTTTCTGTCTGGGCATAGTGTCACGTGGAAACTGTGCCCTTACATGTGAAGGTGCATGGGATGTGGGCCAGCATTGCTTCAGGGGACTCAGTGTTGTGCTTCAAGGGTGGGACAATTGTACAGTACATGCCAGGGTCCTGGTATTTATCTGCATGTACTCCTGTCATGTGGCCAATTGACAGCTCGGGCTCAGCACATGTGCCTGGGGCATTCGGCACACACCCATGCTGCTGGTTGGGTAAACTGTTGGGGCCTCTGGAGCATGTACCTCAAGTGTGTCACACATGCACAGCCACCTGCCTACTGTCCATGGCTATCACCTGTTCCACGTGGAGCAGGACAGTCATGGCTAGTCCAGGGCATGCTACAGTCTGTACTCCCACTCCCGTGTCTCGGTTGGCACTTTGTGCCAGGTGACCAGTTCCCTCAGGTGTCTGCCCCTGTGTCATTGTGCTGTGGCACCGTTGTCAGGCCCACTGGTGTGTACATGGGTTTGGGGTCAGCATGCAATCTGAGATGTACCCATGTGAGACAATACCTCTGTGACATGTATGGATGTGATGACTTGACCGTGCACAATGGTGCCTGCAACTGGGTAGTTCCAGCAGCTGGGTGTCATTCACAGCAGAGTGCGAGTTGCTCAGCTTCAGAGTGCCCTGTCCCATGTCTCTCATGCGTCCAATGGGTCTGGGGTGGGCACATCAGAATCCAGACGATGTTGTTACTGTGGATGGTCATGTGTAGTTGTCAGCTACAGAGTTTGCAGGCCCCATGTCCTGGGAATGTGACACAGTGGTGACAGTTGTTGTGGGGCTGCCCTGCCCCCTGTGACTGGAGACTGTGATGTATGATCTCACAGGCATGGCTGAGCCATGGGACTACACTACCTAGGGGTGATCCAGCAGGAGTGTGTCATGTGCAACATGCACTCCATTGTGCCAAGGTATGCAGGACTTGCGGGGATCAGGATGTCTGGTGCATGTACTCAGCCCCAGCCTCTCAGATGCAACACTGGCCATCCCTACGTCTAGGCAAATGTACAGGTCCATTGTCAGCAGATGTGATGTGTGCATGTTGACAGACCACTACGTATTTTCAGGTCTTGTCAAGTAATGGGTAGGTGGTGCATGTGTCTGCAGTAGGGTGTAGGGATCCTACATGCGCAAGACAGATGGGTGCAAGGGCAGGAGGGATGTGAATGCCATGCTCGACTCTCAGACTAACCATTGGCCTATGCAAATCTGTGTGAGCACTCCTAGCAAAGTTCAACTGATTGATGCCCGCACTTGGCCACTGATGTGCTGTACTTTCTGTGGTGTGTGTGGTCAGTGCAGATGACTCATGTGTTTTCATTCTATTTTCCCTGTGCAGATACAGACACGGACACAGAGGGAGACCGCTCCACGGACCAGGGGGAGCCAGACTGGGTCGGAATTTGAGGAGTCGGAGGGACCCAGTCGCACGGAGGGCGAGGGGAGTGGGTCTGTGGGCTCCTCGGCAAACACCACCGCAGCTGAGGACCACAGCAGCAGTGACGAGGACTTCCTTGTGGAGGCGGGTGGCAGCAGCCACCATCCAACACCTGTTGAGGTTGTCCCCGCCCCCACCATCACTGCCCTCCCCATGGCTCCCACATCTAAGGTCCGTGGAGGCGCCCGTGTTCATGGGCATGTCTCCTTCCAGTCAGGCACCGCACCCCCTACCCCTGTGTCCCCTGCAGCCCTGAGTGAGGAGTCTGTCGACCTGCTGCGGCAGATCCATGTGGGGCAGTCATCCATGCTGCGTGTCTTCCATGTGCACACGGGTCTATTGAACCAGCTGGTGTCGTACATGGAGGGCATGTCATCATCCATGTCTGCCCTACAGAGGACCAGTCAGGGCATGGCCTCCTCACTGACGGCTGCAGTGTCCCTCCTCCAGCAGTCCCTCCCCCTCCTGCCCCTGCCCCATCCCCTACTCCCAGCACCCTACCTGTCCAACTCACACACACACCTGCACCATCATTGCACACAACAGACCCAGGCACTACACACACACCCAAGCCAAAGTCTAAACATGCACGCACGCATACTCAGGGGACTGAACATACACTCACCGGGGATGGGTCAGACACACACACACATGCATCCACAGGCACTCCGCAGTCCTCCGATGCCTCACCCTCCACAGCCCCTTCCACGGCCCCTTCCACTGCCTCAACTGCATCCCCAGCTGCAAAGAGGCTCTTCCTGGTCGACCTCGGACTCTTCCCCACTGATCCATCCACACCAGCACACAAGGGGAAGAGGGGGTCCGGCCACACAGAGGGGGTGTCCCTCGCCCCCAGACACCCTCCCCCAGGCGCAGGCAGGCTGAGACCCCACGCCGCAGGTCCCCCGCACCCGGAAGAGCAAGACCCCACCACCGGCCCAACACTCCACCAGACAGTCTCCACCCGCCATCCCCCAGGCTCCCACTCCACAGGTCCCACCACCACACCCTGCCCCAGGTTCACCCACCCACCGCTACCGCATCCCCAAGATGGTCAGGCCTTCCCCCCCTGCCTCTTGCTCTTCCAGCACCCCACACCCCACTCAGCCTGTGTGTGGCACTGCTGTGGAGGGTGTGCCCTCCCCCTCCGTCCTGCCCACATCACCGGATCCACTTCCTGCTCCCCTGGGGATGGGCACTGCAGTGGAGTCTCTGCCCTCCCGGTCTGACTTGGGCACTGCAGTGGGTTCCGTGTCCACTACCTCTGACCTGCCCACTGCAGTTTTGCCGGCACCCACTGATCCTGACTTGTGCCCCCCAGTTGTGCCGGCACCCACTGCTCCTGACTTGTGCCCCCCAGTCGTGCCGGCACCCACCCTGTCAGACTCCTCCGCTGCAGCTGCCGCTCCTGCACCCACCAGCCCTTCCCTGCCTGTTTCTGTAGACCCATGATCCTGTACCTGCGGTGCCTGGCTGGCCTCTATGTATGCCCCTCCCAGGGGTATGCCCCCTTCCGTTGGCAGTGCAGGCAAGCCAAATGTGGCATTTGGACACTTGACCCTGTTGGGTCTGTTTATGGACTGGCCATAGGCCTTCATGTTTTTCTTCTTGATTTTCCATTTCACAAATAACTCGGCTGAATAAAAGCTCCTTTTTGTTCACTAGTGGTTTTGCTTCAGATGTACATGATGTTTTTGATACTTGACATGCCCTTGCTCCAGTGATGGTGTATTCCATGGCTGGGAAATGTAGTGTCACTGTGCTGGAGACCATGTGGGCCATGGGGGTATGTCCTGTTGGGGTGTGTATCCATGTCATCCTTTGCAGCAATCTGACGGGGTCATGATTATGGTCTTTGGAAATGTGTTATCTATCTTTTGTTAGCAATGTCTCATCAGTGTCTTACACACATGCACACCTGTTGGCCTTGGCATGGTTCAATTGGGCCATTTCACTGACTCTGTGGCCATCTCCAATGGACATGCAAGTGTATGCATCTATGTGGATGGACTCATCTGTGTCCTCAGTGCTACTTCATCTACATGTGTGTTGACTCTGTGCAGTTGACTCAGGGGACCCTCCCGTGCCCAGGCTGCTGTTACCAGGGCCACCAATGTGTGGTATATGTTAGCTGTGTGACAAAGTATACTGCTGACATGCTGGTGGCCTGCATGGACAACATATGGCACAGCTTTCCTTCCACAGGAGTGGAGTCCCTCATGTCACTGTGCTGATGGGGGTTGAGACCCCATTTGCACAGTGCTCTACATATGCTGCATGTGTGATCCCCACACTTACCTTCATGTCACTGTGCTGATGGGGGTTGAGACCCCATTTGCACAGTGCTCTACATATGCTGCATGTGTGATCCCCACACCTACCTTCATGTCACTGTGCTGATGGGGGTTGAGACCCCATTAGCACAGTGCTCTACATATGCTGCATGTGTGATCCCCACACTTACCTTCATGTCACTGTGCTGATGGGGGTTGAGACCCAATTAGCACAGTGCTCTACATATGCTGCATGTTTGATCCCCACACTTACCTTTCATGTCACTGTGCTGATGGGGGTTGAGACCCCATTGGCACAGTGCTCTACATATGGTGCTGTTTAGTACCACACAGTTACCTTTTGTACACTCAAGTGATGGGTGTTGAGGCCATTACTGCAGTGCTCATGTGAGGCTTGGCTTGTGTTAGCCACACTATGGTATTGCAGACACGTGTTGTGAGTTACATTGTGTGTACATGGTCATGTTCACTGTGGTGGGTATTGTACACAGACTACATGTTGTGGTCATGAGGTTGTTGTGGATATCCTTTGGTTTGTAGTCCTTATGTTGGGGTATGGGGTATGTGTTACACATCACCCATCCTATGTGTGTGGGCATTGGTAGTGGTACTCACACAGTTCACTATTGGTGGTGGTGACAGGCAAGAGGCCCCTATGGGTGGGGGTGTGAGTGGTGACAGGCAAGAGGCCCCCTATGGGTGGGGGTGAGCGTAGTCCCAGCCAAGAGGCCCCCTATGGGTGGGGGTGTGAGTGGTGACAGGCAAGAGGCCCCCTATGGGTGGGGGTGTGAGTAGTCCCAGCCAAGAGGCCCACTATGGGTGGGGGTGTGAGTGGTGACAGGCAAGAGGCCCCCTATGGGTGGGGGTGAGAGTAGTCCCAGCCAAGAGGCCCCCTATGGGTGGGGGTGTGAGTGGTGACAGGCAAGAGGCCCCCTATGGGTGGGGGTGTGAGTAGTCCCAGCCAAGAGGCCCACTATGGGTCGGGGTGTGAGTGGTGACAGGCAAGAGGCCCCCTATGGGTGGGGGTGAGAGTAGTCCCAGCCAAGAGGCCCCCTATGGGTGGGGGTGTGAGTGGTGACAGGCAAGAGGCCCCCTATGGGTGGGGGTGTGAGTAGTCCCAGCCAAGAGGCCCACTATGGGTGGGGGTGTGAGTGGTGACAGGCAAGAGGCCCCCTATGGGTGGGGGTGAGAGTAGTCCCAGCCAAGAGGCCCCTATGGGTGGGGGTGTGAGTGGTGACAGGCAGGAGGCCCCCTATGGGTGGGGGTGTGAGTAGTCCCAGCCAAGAGGCCCACTATGGGTGGGGGTGAGAGTAGTCCCAGCCAAGAGGCCCCCTATGGGTGGGGGTGTGAGTGGTGACAGGCAAGAGGCCCCCTATGGGTGGGGGTGTGAGTAGTCCCAGCCAAGAGGCCCCCTATGGGTGGGGGTGTGAGTGGTGACAGGCAAGAGGCCCCCTATGGGTGGGGGTGATGGGCAAGGGGGGGCCTGGGTGTTTGTCACAGGTTTACTGGTACGTGTCAGCTGTTTGTTTGGGGGGGGTGTCTCTTACCGTCTCCGTCGTTGGCGTCTGTTTCGGATCAGTCCATGGATGTAGAGGATCGGTATGACCTGTGCGATGGGATTCATGTCGACACCGTCTCGTCTGCACTGGTCGTTGGTTCGTTTCGTCCCAGTTGTAGGCTTGTACGTCTCGTGTCCGGGGATCGTGTTGTGGCGCGAATCGTTCCTTTCATGCAGCTTCTCCGGATGCTGTGACGTGCCGTACATGTCGACTCGCTCGGCACATAGGAAGTGCGCATCGTACTTGTCCGGCCGGAAACAGCTCTGACATAGCCCCCGTGCGAGTCGATTCTGCATTTACGGGACCGGGTCGTAGGGAGAATTGAGTATTTATTTGGCAAGTTCGTGTCGGTCGAGTTTTCGGCACATGCACGCATCGTACTTGATCGGCAGGACTGACCGGCTCCCGGGACGAGTCGGTCAGGAGGTAACCGTCCGGACGGCTCTTTTTGAGCTGTCCGACCCGAATCGGAATCGGCCCCAAAGTGTTATGCCCCGTATAGAGGCCCTAATGTAGACCCGTTCGTACATGCCCTAAAATGGACGTATTAATATTTGCCCATATATGGTCATATTCGTACATGCCCTATTATGGCCATAGTCGCATATGCCCAATTATGCTCATAACTGTACATGTCCTATTATAGTCATGATTCCTTATATAGGCATGATCTTTCACCTACATTGGTCCTTGCTAGTACACAACGTGCTCTGAGGGCTGAACGTTATCTATCCTGTGATTTTGAATACAGCAGGGTTTTTCCCAAACACAGGCCCACACTGTACTCATCAATTATGCATGGCCCTCTAGGAATACACCATCTGCATAATATGTATGTACAATGTTCACCCCTGACGTCTTCCTCATGTCTAACGACAGACCAATACAAACCATACTGAGGACCTAGACTCTTTAGGGTATAAATACACCACATCTTGCCCCGTAAGACAGAGGGAACCGAGACTTCCATGCTGACACACTGATCAGAGACGCTGAGGCTCCTGCATGCAGTCGCTCCATCTGACAGCGGTCTAACACAGCCCTTGCGGTGTGTCCAACTCGAGACCTGGACGGTGTCCCACACTCTCTCTATTCAGGTATGGGGGTTCGACTAAATCCTAGAAGGATTCTTGGCTCTTAGGCTTTTAGACCTACACATATGCTAGGTACACTCAGGTACATCTAGTTAGGCATCGTAGGTGTACGCACACTTGCATAATGCTTTTCATATTCATGTATGTATTCATGATTATTGCAATATGGTAGAACTGTTCTATCCCTTTGCTTTCATTGTACTGCTGATAATATATCTCTGCTACTGTCTGCTGATTACCGCAGCACATATATTTTACACTAGAATAACAACTGTTCAATAAATACTTATTGAAACGCCCGACTGTTTATTCTGTGTAACTCTCTGAGACAAACCGAATAAGTAAGCACGAGTGACTGAGCGAAAGGTAGTACATTGTTTCCTCGATTCTGAGGAATTTGGGTTGTCATGATCTAAGGTTGCCAGAAATTAATCTCTCCCCGAGAAGAGGAGATTCTAGTGGCACTGTGAGCTAGCTAATGCAAACCAGGCTAACATACATGGTGGGGGTGCTCAGAGTTATTCTGCCACCAAGCCCACAGTATATGTTATCCAAACGCGCAGGTCCTGCAGGGGTACTATAGGAACTACACGACATGGCGCCACCAACGTTGGTTTGGTACTTGTTTAACAGTAGAATCTGAGTAGTTCAGTTGTGTTATTCTCAGAGAACCTATTCACAAAACCCCAGAGACGTCTGGAGTGGGTGGGCACAAACTCCGCCACAGCTGAGTAGTAAAAAAATACTATTTATTGGCTGATGGTTAATCAAGCATGAAGGACATTTAGTTCCTAAATTGTGCATAACACCTCATCTTAGTTCCCTTTGAACACTTCTTCCTCTAAACATGCCTGATAACGAGGCAGAGGACCAAAGAGTTGATCTGAATTTCTTAACAGGAGAAGAAGATCCTGTGGATGCAATACAGATTGCTCCAAAATTTAGAAGGACAGTCACCGTAAGACTATTAGAAAATGGCTTACCAGCCACGGGTGGCATAGTAGTTTTCGTGATTGAGGCACATGTAGGAAGGTGGAATCTGACTATATGGTTGCCCCCACTTTTTTTATGGTGTTTTGCTGGTTTATGACTTAGTTGGACTGGGATCCTGCTATTCAGGGCCCCAGTCTATCTGCTTTCTCTGTAAAAGGTTTCCATGTGCCTTAGGCACATCACTGATTGGAATCTGGAGTGCCCTTATAAGTCCCTAGTATATGGTATACTATGTACCAAGGGCATAGGTACCTCAGAGGCCTACCAGGGGCTGCAGCATGTATTATGCCACCCCTGGAAGGCCATCCAAACTGACACCACAGGTCTGCTACTGCAGCCTGGGTAAGGTGGTGCATGCACCCCTTACTGTGATATAGGTTACCTATATCACTAAATACATACACACATATAAACCTATAAGTCACTCCTAAGGCAGGCCTTATCAATCCTGAAGGCAGAGTGCATGGTTCCTATGTGAGAGGGTGCCCCTGCATGAGCAGGGCCCCTCTGCAGCGTTTGGAGACCATCTCTGATGCTGTTTGTAGTGCAGCCTGACCATATACTCTTAAGCGCAATATATCCTTGCGGTAAAATGCTAACTTTGGAATGGCTGCACCTAAACATGTCGTGTTTGGTGTCAAACATCTTGGAATACTACCCCCCCGCCAATTCTGGCGGCGGGGGTAGCATTCCACCCTTCTAGAGGGAAAGACATGTTAACTCTGACTAACCCGGTAACTTCTCTCCAAAGCCCTGGCATCACAAAATGGATGCTGCTGCCACAGACACGAGTCTGGCATCCTGCTGCTGGACGAAACTCCGGCAGGGGAGGCCTGGACAATAGGTTTCCTGTCCCAGGGAGGTGTGACCACCTCCCCAGACAGGATAATGTGTATTGGGGCTGGGCGGGAGCACCATCTGTGTGCTTTGAAGTCCTGCACTGGGGGCACATTTGGGTGTCCCTGTGCATACCCCAGTTCAAACCGGATCAGGGGCTTCCAGCCCCTGCTTTGGCGCGAACTGGACAAAGGGAAAGGGGTGTAGCCACCCTCTGCCCTGACCCACCCATAGGTGGGGCCACAGAGTAGTCCAACCCCTATCTTTAGTATAAAGATAGGAACCCAGTCCTTAGGACTTTAGATTATCCCTGGACGAAACTCTGAAACTGAATCCTGGACCTTCGACGCTCTACTCACGATTAGAGGACAGAAGAATCTCCCTTGGGGTCAAGGAGTGACTCCCTGCTTGGCAGGCACCAAAGAAGCATCTGTCCGGTTCGCATTTCTGAAGCTCCCTGCCGGACGCCGAAGTCATCGCATCACCAGAGGTGGATTCTCAGACTTCTTTGAGGCTACCCTGAGTCCCCAGCAAAGCTGAGGCCCGTGGCTATCGTGGGTGACTTAAGACCGTGACCCCTGGACACCAAGCACATTTGCAAGTGCATCATTTTCTTGGTCTCCCAAGAAGTCGTGCTTTGGGCTCCGAGTAGCCCTAGCCTCCAGCACCACCTGCACCGAAGATCACTGGCCCCCACTCCACGAGTGTCCTGTAAGCCAGATCCACGTGCGGCATCACGAGGCTCCTTCGCGGTCGCTAGCCCGTTGGCTAGTAGCCCTTAACGAAAGCCAATCCTTTTCTTACTTGGCATCCTGGTTGCTCTAGGACTGCCCTCACTTACCTTTGCTGGGTGAATTCCACAGACCTTGCTGGTCTGCACCATCGACGATCTACATCTTCACCGAGACTTGCCGTTGCCAAGGCTTGTTGGGTCCAATCCGGTCACCGACACCTCAGCACTCGACAGACATCGTGTACCAGCCCGAATCCTGCTCCTGGTTGCCGACAACGCCTCCCGGACCTCGTGGCTGAAGAGTCAAGACGACCGTCAACGCACCTGAAGCACTCAACATCGGTGGGCATCTGTCCATCGCCTTCCTGGTCACTGGCTAGTGACCCAGACTCTGTCCCCTCTGCTTTCAGGTTCTTCAGAACTCCGATCCACTCTTGGATCCACCCGGACACTTTTCTCTTGGCCGCCAGCAGCACTTTGCAGCAGATCGCCATTCGAATCGACGACAAAACCCGACCCCGAAAGGCACCTATGCACCCGGCTTCCCTGGGTGAGGTAACACGAGTACTCCGGTGCTCCCGTGGGTAGAGACTCTTCAAAGTCCTAGATCTCAAAGGGTTTTGTCCTAGTCCTCTTTTAAGTGTCCCTTTTCTCTAATTTCCCGATCCCGACTTTCTCCATAGAAGTCAACGGCGTATCGCGGTTGTGTATTTACACTGCACGCGTCTCCCGTAGGTCCCCTGTGTCACTACCTTGGGTGGTTCCTTGTGGTCCAAGCACTTCTAGAGGCTCTAGGCCTAGTGTCTATTTCAGTCGTGGTTCGCATACCACTTTATTGGTATATGGTTTGGTACGCCCCTAGGGCCCAAACGTGTATTTGTGCTATTACTGTGATTTAATACCTTCTAACTTATGTATTTCGAACTCTAGCCTCATAAAGAGACTAGAGGGGTGTGTTTAGCAATAAATACATATATTTTGAATATATACCTGGTGTGGTGCTCTTTCATTTGGTCACTCAAGAGATTATAGACTGGTAAAACAAGCTGCTTTACATTCCTTCAAGACTTAGCCTGAAGGCTGCTCTCCATAGCTACCACTAGGATAGCTTTCAATAAGGTTGTCTTTAACCTATCTCCAATAAGGGGTTGTTTGGACTGGTGCAAGGTGCCCACTATAATTAGTGGACAGCAAATGCCAGGCCAACTTCTCACATTGGTGTGCAGCGTGTGGGATTCCAGCTTGCTATTGTTTTACCAGATAATCTCAATTGAATTGATCAACTGAAAACCACTAAAGGTACCTAAGGTACATATAATTTAAGCTTAGAATACAGTAAGTTCTACTGAACTTAGAGTTGTGTGTTAAGGGATAGCACAACCCTTTCTACAACTCAAGAGAGTTTAGTAGGCCACACTAGAGTAGGTAGTGCATACACCACACCACACTAGTAATGTCTTTAAGGGAGGATCCAAAGAATCCTTGCAGGAAGCCATTGAGCTTCCCCTCCAAGTATGATACACTCCCATTCTTGGAATTGAGAGCTTTATGTAACTTGAGAAAACTAAGGACAGGCCAGAGCCCCACCACCCAACACCTCAAGGAGTTGTTGGTGGCTTATGACCTTAGTAAGCCCGTGGGGACTGAAGGGGTAGGAGCTGAGGGTGGGGCAGGAGAAGAGGAGGAGGCCAGGGGTACCAATACCCCCAGCCCCCTCTGAGACTGGCCAGGAGGGTGACAATGACCCTGACCTGGATAACCCAATCCCTCCTGTGGAAGATGATGAGGATGATCAGGATGATGCCCTCTTTGTCCCCCAGGAAGGATTAAGAGTGTGCCCAGGAAGTCTAGATCTCCTTCTCAGGAGTCTAACCACTCTGGCACCTCTATAGGGAGCTCTGTCTCCTCTCACAGGAGGGAATCCTCTCATGAGAGGAGAGCCAGGCTGGTCCGGTATGAGGAGACTCAGCTGGAAATCAGAAAAAGCAATTGGCTTTAGATAGGGAATCCCTAGATCTCCTTAGGGAGAGAAGAAAGTTGGGACTAGAGTCCCATGGTGGCAGCAATATCCCTAGAGATAGGGACAGGTCTTATGACCATAGAAACCTAAACAAGATTGTCCCTCCCTACCAGAGTGGGGATGACATCCACAAATGGATAACTGCACTGGAGAGGGCCTGTAAAGTTCAGAAGGTCCCCCAGAGGCAGTGGGCAGCAATCTTGTGGCTCTCCTTTGCAGACAAAGGTAGAGACAAGCTCCTCACTGTAAGAGAAGAGGATGCTGACAACTACACAGTCTTGAAGAGTGCTCTGATAGATGGGTTTGGCCTAACCACTGAACAGTATAGGTTGAAGTTCAGAGACACCCAAAAAGCTCAGACTCAAGACTGGGTTGATTTTGTAGATTGTGCTACAAAGGCTCTGGAAGGTTGGATACATGGCAACAAAGTGCATGACTTTTTAGGATTGTACAATTTGATTATGAGGGAGCAGATCCTTAATAATTGTCAAAACCAGCTTTTGCACCAGTATCTGGTGGACTCTGATCTGACCTCTCCCCAAGAATTGGGAAAGAAGGCAGACAAATGGGTCAGAACCAGAGTAAAAACTAGAAATCAGGGTGGTGACCAGAAGAAAGATTCTACTAAGTCCCAAGAGAAAGGTGGGGATAAATCTAAGGATAAGTCCCCTACAGGGCCCCAAAATTCCTCTTCTGGGGGTGGGTCCCAAACTCCTTCCTCTCCTGAAAAGAAACCATATTGCCATGTCTGTAAAAGCCTGGGCACTGGAAAACTGATCCCAGTTGCCCCAGGATTGGCAATAAAGAAAATGTTCCTCCCACAACTACTACCACCCCTCCTGGTACTACCAGTAGTAATCCTCCAGTTGGGAGTAGTGCACCCAAAAAGTTAGGTGCTTTTGCAAGAGGAACAGAGGTGGGCCCTAGTTTAGACAGGGACCCCTCAACAGACTCCTCTGACTCTGATGGTGGTATAGGATTTGCCACCTTTACCATGGGTCCCATAGCATTGGGCAGGTACAGATTGGAGCCAATAATTAATGGTCAGAAAGCTGTGGCATTTAGGGACACAGAGGCTAGTGTCACCATGGTGGCAGGGAAACTAGTCCCCCTCACCAGCTTTTACCTGAGTTTAAATACCAGGTGACCAACATTGATGGTATCAGAACAGATCACCCCATGGCCATAGTCAATCTCAGCTGGGAGGGGGTCACAGGCCCAAAAAGAGTGGCAGTGTCCCCAACCCTACCTGTAGATTGCCTGATGGGTAATGATCTAGAAATTTCAGCCTGGGCTGAAGTTGAACACCAAACCCATCTTAGGATGTTGGGCGTCCCTGTAAAGGTTAGTGGGGCTGTGATGGCCACAGCCCCAGCCCAAGAATTTGGAGAGATGGAGCCTGAAAGAATGGCCCACTCTCCCCCAAAAGAGAGCACAAGGGTTGAAGAAAAGTCTTCTTCACCCCAGACAGTAGGTAAGGGTCAGCCTCCTCAGGGAACTGACCCTACCCCTAGTGAAGGAACTGCCACAGAGGTAGTCAGGCCTGGCCACACCCCTGATGGCAGAGGACCCTTCCAAGGTGGTACCCCGTCTGGAGCAGGTAACCTGCCCCTCTCTACCCTGCCTCAGTCAGCCCAGGGCTGCAGAGGTCAGGGAGGTCAGTGGACCCCCAGGGCCCCCTGTCCAGAGGAAGCCCCCATCAGCAGATTAGGGGCACCCAGTCTAGTAGCCCTAGCCAGGTGAAAATTCCTCTACACACTGAGGGATCCCCCATATCTTTATGTAGGGACCTCCCCCAGAAGGACTCTGGTAGACAAGGGCAAACCTTGGACCAGAAGGTTCCAAACCTGCCATGTCCCTCCAGTAGTCCATACAAAGGGACCCAACCCCCAGCTGTAGGCAGCCAAAGGTTGACCCTTAGAGCAAAGTGCAACTCAGTCATAGAAAGACAGGCATACATGGTGACCAGTGATCTGGGGAAGCTAAGGCCAACATTCCTAGGGCCTCACTTCCCTACTCAGACACCTCACCAGCCTTGTACTTTACCTAAGCACACCACAGGTAGTGATTCCCCATGGTGGAGACCCTCTCATACCCTTAGGGTGAGGGATTGCTTAGTGGACCATAAGACAGGGGGCAACCATGCTAGTGCAGGTGCTTCCTTATATGACCACTTAGTCAATGAAGGCTCAACTGGCCAAGGTTAGCCTTATCTCCTTTCGTTTGGGGGGGTTATGTAGGAAGGTGGAATCTGACTATATGGTTGCCCCCACTTTTTTTATGGTGTTTTGCTGGTTTATGACTTAGTTGGACTGGGATCCTGCTATTCAGGGCCCCAGTCTATCTGCTTTCTCTGTAAAAGGTTTCCATGTGCCTTAGGCACATCACTGATTGGAATCTGGAGTGCCCTTATAAGTCCCTAGTATATGGTATACTATGTACCAAGGGCATAGGTACCTCAGAGGCCTACCAGGGGCTGCAGCATGTATTATGCCACCCCTGGAAGGCCATCCAAACTGACACCACAGGTCTGCTACTGCAGCCTGGGTAAGGTGGTGCATGCACTCCTTACTGTGATATAGGTTACCTATATCACTAAATACATACACACATATAAACCTATAAGTCACTCCTAAGGCAGGCCTTATCAATCCTGAAGGCAGAGTGCATGGTTCCTATGTGAGAGGGTGCCCCTGCATGAGCAGGGCCCCTCTTCAGCGTTCGGAGACCATCTCTGATGCTGTTTGTAGTGCAGCCTGACCATATACTCTTAAGCGCATTATATCCTCGCAGTAAAATGCTAACTTTGGAATGGCTGCACCTAAACATGTCGTGTTTGGTGTCAAACATCTTGGAATACTACCCCCCCCCGCCAATTCTGGTGGCGGGGGTAGCATTCCACCCTTCTAGAGGGAAAGACATGTTAACTCTGACTAACCCGGTAACTTCTCTCCAAAGCCCTGGCATCACAAAATGGATGCTGCTGCCACAGACACGAGTCTGGCCTCCTGCTGCTGGACGAAACTCCGGCAGGGGAGGCCTGGACAATAGGTTTCCTGTCCCAGGGAGGTGTGACCACCTCCCCAGACAGGATAATGTGTATTGGGGCTGGGCGGGAGCACCATCTGTGTGCTTTGAAGTCCTGCACTGGGGGCACATTTGGTGTCCCTGTGCATACCCCAGTTCAAACCGGATCAGGGGCTTCCAGCCCCTGCTTTGGCGCGAACTGGACAAAGGGAAATGGGTGTAGCCACCCCTCTGCCCTGACCCACCCATAGGTGGGGCCACAGAGTAGTCCAACCCCTATCTTTAGTATAAAGATAGGAACCCAGTCCTTAGGACTTTAGATTGTCCCTGGACGAAACTCTGAAACTGAATCCTGGACCTTCGACGCTCTACTCACGATTAGAGGACAGAAGAATCTCCCTTGGGGTCAAGGAGGGACTCCCCTGCTTGGCAGGCACCAAAGAAGCATCTGTCCAGTTCGCATTTCTGAAGCTCCCGTTGGACGCCAAAGTCATCGCATCACCAGAGGTAGATTCTCAGACTTCCCCGAGGCTACCCTGAGTCCCCAGCAAAGCTGAGGCCCGTGGCTATCGTGGGTGACTTGAGACCGTGACACCTGGACACCGAGCACATTTGCAAGTGCATCATCTTCTGGGTCTCCCAAGAAGTCGTGCTTTAGGCTCCGAGTAGCCCTAGCCTCCAGCACCACCTGCACCGAAGATCACTGGCCCCCACTCCACGAGTGTCCTGTAAGCCAGATCCACGTGCGGCGTCACGAGGCTCCTTCGCGGTTGCTAGCCCGTTGGCTAGTAGCCCTTAACGAAGGCCAATCCTTTTCTTACTTGGCATCCTGGTTGCTCCAGGCCTGCCCTCACTTACCCTCGCTGGGTGAGTTCCACAGACCTTGCTGGTCTGCACCATCGACGATCTACATCTTCACCGAGACTTGCCGTTGCCAAGGCTTGTTGGGTCCAATCCGGTCGCCGACACCTCAGCACTCGACAGACATCATGTACCAGCCCGAATCCTGCTCCTGGTCGCCGACAACGCCTCCCGGACCTCATGGATGAAGAGTCAAGACGACCGTCAACGCACCTGAAGCACTCAACATCGGTGGGCATCTGTCCATCGCCTTCCTGGTCACTGGCTAGTGACCCAGACTCTGTCCCCTCTGCTTTCAGGTTCTTCAGAACTCCGATCCACTCTTGGATCCACCCGGATACTTTTCTCTTGGCCGCCAGCAGCACTTTGCAGCAGATCGCCATTCGAATCGACGACGAAACCCGACCCCGAAAGGCACCTATGCACCCGGCTTCCCTGGGTGAGGTAACACGAGTACTCCGGTGCTCCCGTGGGTAGAGACTCTTCAAAGTCCTAGATCTCAAAGGGTTTTGTCCTAGTCCTCTTTTAAGTGTCCCTTTTCTCTAATTTCCCGATCCCGACTTTCTCCATAGAAGTCAACGGCGTATCGCGGTTGTGTATTTACACTGCACGCGTCTCCCGTAGGTCCCCTGTGTCACTACCTTGGGTGGTTCCTTGTGGTCCAAGCACTTCTAGAGGCTCTAGGCCTAGTGTCTAGTTCAGTCGTGGTTCGCATACCACTTTATTGGTATATGGTTTGGTACGCCCCTAGGGCCCAAACGTGTATTTGTGCTATTACTGTGATTTAATACCTTCTAACTTATGTACTTCAAACTCTAGCCTCATAAAGAGACTAGAGGGGTGTGTTTAGAAATAAATACATATATTTTGAATATATACCTGGTGTGGTGCTCTTTCATTTGGTCACTCAAGAGATTATAGACTGGTAAAACAAGCTGCTTTACATTCCTTCAAGACTTAGCCTGAAGGCTGCTCTCCATAGCTACCACTAGGATAGCTTTCAATAAGGTTGTCTTTAACCTATCTCCAATAAGGGGTTGTTTGGACTGGTGCAAGGTGCCCACTATAATTAGTGGACAGCATATGCCAGGCCAACTTCTCACAGCACACGAATCAAACAAAACAGAGGTATTCTATTCATGGGTTACACTCCCAGCAGCAAATGCAATAACAAACACATTTCACTACTACATAGCAAGAAATGCACCAAGGGAATATGCCCCATTTGAGGACATAGAGATTCCACTCACTTACCAGGAACATTTTTACTGGTTTAATGGCGCCCTACCCCACGTACAACAAAGAGTAAGATTAGGCCCGCTCGGAGGAGACGGGGCCACATGGCCAATACTAGCGGCTTACACACCGCATCCTGACATTGCAACAATGCCACAGCCAGAATTACTCGTACAACACAGAGATTTAATTAAAATCTACAGAAACCTGACACAATTCGTCATGAGGACTTTAACAATCCAACCTGCACCAGCAGGTGCAGCAAACAGTACTCCAGTTCAGGGTACAGGAAATAAAATTACTCCTCAAACATTACACGCAATAATGGGCAAAATACCCGCAAAACGCGAACAAATACCATTCTGGATAGCTCAGAAAATAACTCAGCTTGAGGCAATATTTCTGAATACTAACACCTATGAAAAACACAGAATTCTAACAATCTGCTTGCCCATGGGGATCACACCACAAGTAGAGGACTGCACTTCTTGGGGTTCAGTCTTTGCTGCCATATATACCAGAACACATGGAATCCCGTCCTTAGCAGTAATACCAGACGTATTGAGACAGATACAAAATGAGTATGGAGCAGAACCTGCCCTTAACTTAGGGATGAAGTTACTAAATAACTTTGACCAGGTATCAGCCATAATACTAGCTAACATTAAGGGGGAAGCAGCTTCAGTGGCAATCCGCCAACGCCTAAGGGAGTTCAGTCCAGAGGATCATCAACACGAACTATCCAAAATAATTGAAACTGCATATGCAGAATTAGGCAGAGACAGTCTAGGTGGGAAAGCATTAAAATGACAACTAGTGGGCAGTCCTGAAAAGGGCACTACAAAGCAGACACCTACTTCTTCTAAAAAGAAGTGAGAAAATAAAAAACAACAAAAGTCTAAAGACAGCAGATCTCAATCCAGAGGTAGGTCTCCTCAACAGGAGCCCTCTGAAAGGAGGTATAACCTCAGGAATAGGGATAATATTAAAAAACCTGACAGGTATCAGGATACTGATACACGTTCCTCTCGTTCCTTTTTTCAGGGTTCATCAAAAAACTCAGAGAGGGAAGGACGGTCAGAGGAGCGTACAAAGTCCAGAGACACGCAACGCGCTGCGGACTACGCACCTAAAATAGAGGATAAACAAAAACAGAAACCTCAGTTCAAAAAGAAGAAGGTAGCAGGTCTCAAGAACAGACATGCCCAGAATTCTGAGTACACAGCTTCTGAACGGGGAATGGGCTCTGATGATGCGGCAGAAGTAACGATAGCTCGCCAGAACCTGAAGGAATTTCTGATGACAGCGGAGTTGAGTGAGTATATCACGGTGGAAACACCTGATACTCGGGTAAGTGTCCCACATAAGTTACATGAGATAACACTCCGGCTGGAGGGGGAGAAGCCCAGAAAAATTAAAGGTCTCTTTTGGAAAAATCTGTCATCTGGTTTTGACATTCTATTAGCAGAACAAGACTGGCCGCCAGCATTCGTCATGGAGTGCCCTAGGGGAGAAACTGTAATTTGTCCAGCCTTTTCCGACCTCGTTCCCATACATCTTAAACATGCATATGCGCAGGAGTGGGCGGTTGCCCTAGCTCCAGCATTGTATAATAATCATGTTGGTTGGGATGATGATTCAACCCACCATGTGATCCCGTTAAAAGTTTCCCCAAATGCTCAAAGGCAATACCCTATAAAGCAGGAAGCTAAAAAACAAGTCAGGGAGATCCTAGATCAACTTGAATACCAGGGGGTGATTGAAAATTGCACTTCACCTATGATCAATCCTTTGTTTCCCGTAATGAAACCTGACAACACATATCGTTTAGTTTTGGATTACCGACATTTAAACACTTGCACAAAGACATTTGCAGTTCAAAATGCACACAGTGCCGCATTAATGAATAACATTGTGCGAAAGAAATACAAAACAACACTTGATATCTCAAATGGATTTTTCTGCCAAAATATAGCGCCTGAAAGCAGGTATCTGACTGCATTCAGTGCGTTAGGGTCCCAGCGACAATTTTGTCGACTAGCCCAAGGGTATAAAAATAGCCCCAGGGTATTTTCAGCAAGGGTAACAGAGTTACTCCAAAATTTGGATGAAGAAGCATTGTCTTATGTGGATGATATTCATCTGACCGACGATGACTTACCGAGGCACTTGACCAGGGTGAGCACCATTATTATGGGATTCGCCTCTGAGGGCTACAAATTTAACTTTAAAAAATCAAAGATTGCCCACCTCAGTGTCCTATTTTTAGGATACAAGCTGTCAAGTGAGGGAAAAAGCCTGGCAGCTAACTTTTTAGAAAAGTGTGCGCTGCTCCAACCTCCAAAATCATTAAAGAATTTACAATCAATTCTGGGATTCCTAAATTTTGGTCGAACATACATTTTGGATTACGCAGAAAGAGTAAAACCTTTCTACGACTTAATAAAACCTGATTTTTCAGTCAGACAATGGACACAGGAACATACAAATATCCTGCGTTCCCTACAGGAAGACATGATAGCTTCTAAACATTTACAGACACGCGTAAACGCACACAACTTAGTGATCCGAGTACTAGCGGGTCAATGCAGGTACACTTATTTAACATTTAATGAAGGTGAAACAGTACCAATCGCATACAAATCACACCTGTACACAAACGCAGAAATGCGTTTCACTTCAACAGAAAAAATCCTGACAGCAGTGCAGATCGCTGTAGCAAGAGAAAGAGCTCTGGCTCAGGGTAAACACATAATTGTCGTGACCCCAGTACCAGCTTTAGAAGCTGTTACAAAAGCTAGCATTCCAAATGCGAAAGCCTTACATCCCAGATGGATACAATGGGCTAATTCTCTTACTGCAACGGATGTTGAATACAGATTCGATCCAAGTTTAAAAACACAGGCATTCCTGCAATATGAACAAGAATATCCTCTACCAAATGAAATTTTGCCTCTAGATCAGTATGAATACATTATTTACACTGACGGGTCTGCTCAACCGGCCATAGGGAGTAAGCAAGCTTACAGCGCAGCGTGTGCGATTGTTAAAGGTCGCATGCGCGATGGAAAGTTCCATCCGAGTTGCACTAAAACGCAATCTCTAGGAGACTGCACGGCTCAGTTGGCAGAACTCAAAGCACTGATACTGGCACTTATAAATACGGATCACGAATTCCCCACACTGATTGTGTGTGATTTCATTTACTGTGTACAGTCGTACAATGAATATCTACATCATTGGGAACAAAACGGGTTCAAAGATGCAAAAGGTGGCACAATTAAGCATAAAATGCTATGGGAACAGGTAGTGGAGTTGAGAAACGAACTACCAAGGGCTCACGTGATACATACACTGAGTCATCAGCGTGATGGCGTTCACGTTGAAGGGAATTCATTGGCTGATGAAGCCGCAAAGGGGGCTGTTCGCACATCCGCTGTAGCTGCAGTTACTCGTTCAAAGACGAGGGTAGACGGCGAGATTATGGTAGCTGTCAATGCTTCACGCAAAGGCAGCACAGCAGTACCAAAGAAATTTCCACTCAAGTACTCCTACAAGTTAGATGCACAAAACATTCCATATGCTCAGATTCCTGGAGTGCGGGATAGAGTAATACCAAATATGGATCGTAGGCAAGGCTTAATTCTAGCAGCACACAAGGGTTTGGGTTCTGCGCATACAGGCGTTACAGCGACTATTTCTTTACTGAAACAGCGCTACTGGTGGCCAGGGTTAACCAAGCAGACCAAAGACTATGTCTTGAAATGCGACATCCGTCAGCAGATGAAAGGCTCCACAGTAACACACCCAGCACAGACACCATTGCTGAAATCAGACAAACCACTCGCATGTGTGTATTTGGACCACTGCGGACCCCTACAATCTGATGGGTCCAAGAAATATATCATGGTTGCAGTGGATTCCTGCTCTAGATTCCTATGGGTTTGGCCTCAGCGCTCGACTGACGCTCAAACTGTTATAAAAGATTTGCGAGTCTTTATCGGCACGTACGCAGTTGGCACGTTACATTCTGACCATGGTCCGGCGTTTAGCTCTCGGGCTTACAAAGAGGCCATGGAAGGAATGGGCGTAGCATTGCAGTACTCCTCTCTGTACCATCCCGAGGGAAATTCTGTTGTGGAGAGGAAAAACCGGGACTTAAAGCAATCTTTAACAGCTAGGGTATTAGGCAAGGGCGGTTGATGGGTCGATCACCTTTATGGGGTCAAACGAGCTATCAACAACCAGCCAAGAAGCTCTCTAGGGGGTGTCACTCCTTACGAGGTCCTATTTGGGACAAGAATGTGGGTACCTGATTTTGATTGTGAAGGCACAGTGGCGGAGAAAAAACCATTTGATATCCATGATCGTTTGGCTGTTTTACAGGATCTAAGCAAATCCAGAACACAACAAAGTAACGTGCTCCAGAAACAGGCCGCAAATGAGGAAGTCAAGGCAGTAACGGCAAGACCTGTCTGGATCCCAAAAGTCGGGGAACTGGTCAGAGAGAAGATTGCTGACAAGAAAGAATTCGGGCCATCCTACAGAAAGCCTGTACCGGTCCTAGCAATCCAAGGCACAAGAACTGCACTTCTGCCGCCTCTTGCCGGGAAAAAGGAGAAAAGATTTGTCTCAATTGACTTAATCAAACCACACTATCTGGCCGATACTAAACAGTAGGCCTCGTGGACTCCACAGTAGCAGACGCCCTCCTCTCGATACAATACAAGAAGTTCAAACAGAAAGACTCATCACGTTTGAAGAGCCACCTGTACGGAATGAAGGACTAAGCAACAATGCTATGGAACTCGTTCCACTTCAACAAGAAATTCATCTTCAAAATGAAAATCAACTTAACAACCAAGTTACAATCAGACCGACTACAGACATCTACGTCAATGTGCCTCGTCAAGAGCAAAATCCGATTTCAACAAATCCCGATGCAATTCCAACAATTGATCTAACTGCTTCTGGCTATTTCATGAACTTTGGTACGTTTTCACTGGACCCAAGTGAGCCGGAAACGACGCCAGCCAAAAAATCATTCACACAGAAACTCACTGACTTTTTGAACTTTTTTAGAAAGACTTACCTGGTGTCACCTAGGATTGAACTATGGTATATCACTGGGATTTTATTTTTTATTTTCTGGGTAGGCTTAATAATAACTTTTAGTAGGCTTATTAATGGACGATACCTCCAGCAAAGCTCTACAGCCCAAAGAGTCAATTTGATTTTAAAACCACACCAGTCTTCACATCGTGAACCAAGAGACTTGTCTTCAGTGAACATCACAGCAGTTCCTATACCGGACGGTATAGTATGGGACAAGATTGATTATGATGTATTCGGTCCGACTGAACTTTTAAAGCTAAAACATGTATTTAAAACTTCTTTAAGTGATATCATTACCTCCAGTACATTTTCTGATGATTGGGACACTGATACTGTAAACAATTTAATGTCTGATTTAGAAAAAACTGCAGCATTTCCGAACAATGAAATGTTAGAAGGTACTTCAGACTATGATACATTGTACTGTTACCAACATTATGGTCATCATTTCTTGCACAAATCTAGAACACCTAGAAATGTATTTGAATACCACCAGTGGGAACACTGCCCAACACCTCCAAAAGGTAGTTCGCAAACTTTTGCACAGAAATTCACATATTTTTCAGGGTTCAACACATCTGACCCAAAGTCATTTTATTACAAAGTAGCAACAGACATCCTGTCTTGGACTAGCCAAGAACAAGGAAATGAACACACCTGGGTTTCCTACACCATCACAGATGGGTGGGGGGCAGAATTCAACTACACATGGGGTAAGATTAGATGACATTCTACAGTACAACAGGTCAGATCCCAATTGGACAGAATGGCTGATTTGGCCCATTGACACAAACACTTGTCAACAGAGATTCCTAGGTATCCCCGAGGGATTTAGTATCCATAGGCCAGATCCACGCTATGTAGAGACAACACCAAGGGGTAGTGACATCCTATAGTGTTGGGAAGTTGTGCCTTGATTGGCTAGAGACCTCAACACTCACTGAAGTGAAACACCATTTGACCCTACTCACACCTGATGTAGACCTTAGGGATTTTTTACAAGGCCCAAGGAAAACACGTCAGAAACGTTTCATATATGCTGGCATTTATGCCTACTATATTGAAAACTGGAAAATATCCCAACAAGAGGCCGCAGAAAGAATACGGGAAATAGACTGTATTAACCTAGAGAAGGCATTAGCTGTAGTGGATAATGGGCTAACAACTTTGACCTCCAGGATTTACTCCTTAGGCAACATTGTGTCTTCGGCAATCGACATATTAGAACAAGATCTGGCCTTGTTACAACACGGGCAATCTCAGCTACGTTCTATTATGATGTTAAGCTGGACGCTGCAATCTTTGCGTGCAGGCTATGTGCCCTGGCGTTTTATAAACACCACGTCTCTGTTTTCAGAATACAATCTATTTGATAAACAGACAGAAATGGCACAGAGGGGAGCCAAATATACAATGCTGCGTATTGAGAAACTGGAAAGGTTACCATTCACTGTAGCCGAATCACCATCAACAGAATGGTTAATTCATGGCCAAATCACCCTGCTGGTCACTACGTTTCAGTTTCAATATTGCCTTGAGCAAAGGCAGGCAGGCAAATATGAAAAAATGGGTACGGGATACATCAAGGAAACTTGGGAGTTACCATATAGATACCGATGCTGGAATGGGGATTGAGAAGTGTATCTGAGTGGTACAAACTGCAAGAACCCTTTAAGCGGTTCTCCATGTGTCAAGATATTTCTCTGCACGGAGCCTGTAGCGGTTCAGTAGCAAACTTATCTTGTCACATGTCAGGGACCCCAGCGGCCAAGATCACGCCGGTTTTCCAGCTGCTCTCGAATGGGAGTTACTTAATGCTAAATGATCAAGGTTGCTGTGGGATGCTTCCAGGCGTCGCCTAATGGTCACTGTTAACTCCAGGGTTACTTGCTTTATGCAAGTATTGTTTCCACCACTGAACACAGTCAGGGAGGCGCCGCTATGGCCTTCACTGAATGTTTCCTTCATACAATTTGATACTCTGAGCAGATTGAAAGCCATGCTTTTACAGCAACCCGTGCCCTTAACATCCGCTCGAGAAACCTATGAACTTCAAGTTGCAAGGACCTCGACTGAGATACAGGCGCTTATACGTAGAAACTGCCCCTTTCATTTCGTAGAAATGGTGGGACGTATCTTCAATATGTCTGATACAAGCGGTATTGTACACCTATTTAAGACCATAAGGTCAGGACTGTTAAGCACCTTTCAGACAGTCCTCGGAGTAATCCTAAATTTTATACACTCCGTATTGGGAAGCGTATTTGGAGGATTCCCGCTTATCCTATTGCTGGTTGCAGGCGTCCTATTCATAATACTACTGCTACGCAATGGACGGCCCAATTCCCGAGGGAATGGCGAACACGCTCCTGGAGCGGACATACCGTGAACGCATGGTACAACTTCTGGGCATTCCTTGCCTGCAAGAACTCAATGCCTCCTGGTTTCTATCGTTTAGACCAGTCTGGGTAGACTGCATCTTACCTGTTCTTCGATGCCTGTTCTGTGGAGAAGAATGCACGTTGGATCAATTGTCTAACATTTCCATCAGATGCGCCTCCGGACACGGATGCAATTCTGGACCCCATAAAGGCCCATGCTCTGCGTTGTCCCCAGAGGCTTCCGATTCTGATGAACGCATTCCTGGAGAATCCACAGGTGCCATTTGCTCCTGCTGGGTTAGGTGACTCCTCCACAGGCACCCAGGTAACAACTGCCGCACAAGCTGCCGCAGCACCGACTGTTGGCAGTGCTACATTCCATCTATGTGCGATTGACGTTCTCTGTGAGGCGTTGGATTTGTCGTCTGCAGCAGCTAACACCGATAATATTGTGCTTCCCAGCCAGGACGCTTAATCTTGAATTGGCTCATCGTGTCCTGGGAAAGAATTTGGCTTCTTCACTCGTTTCAAAACAAACAAGCAAAATTGGAACATTTCCTAAATTGACACTTTCGCTTGAGAAAAGCATGGCCTTCTTCCGCTTTGATTGAGGCAACTTATATGGAGAAATAACATGGACATTCTTTTAGTGCCAATTAGAAATAGCTGAATTATTAACATTTTAGGCAGAAGATTTTTAACAATTTTAAAACCATGTTTTTACTTGCTTTTAAAAGAAGTTTTAAATTGTCCAGATTTTAAGTATAGTCATTGTTATCCAATTCGGAAGAGGAGTGGGTGTTATGTCCCGTATAGAGGCCCTAATGTAGACCCGTTCGTACATGCCCTAAAATGGACGTATTCATATTTGCCCATAAATGGTCATATTCGTACTTGCCCTATTATGGTCATAGCCGCATATGCCCAATTATGGTCATAACTGTACATGTCCTATTATAGTCATGATTCCTTATATAGGCATGATCTTTCACCTACATTGGTCCTTGCTAGTACACAACGTGCTCTGAGGGCTGAACGTTATCTAGCCTGTGGTTTTGAATACAGAAGGGTTTTTCCCAAACACAGGCCCACACTGTACTCATCAATTATGCATGGCCCTCTAGGAATACACCACCTGCATAATATGTATGTACAAAGTTCACCCCTGACGTCTTCCTCATGTCTAACGACAGACCAATACAAACCATACTGAGGACCGAGACTCTTTAGGGTATAAATACACCACATCTTGCCCCTGTAAGACAGAGGGAACCGAGACTTTCATGCTGACACACTGACCAGAGACGCTGAGGCTCCTGCATACAGTCGCTCCAGCTGACAGCGGTCTAACACAGCCCTTGTGGGGTGTCCAACTCGAGACCTGGACGGTGTCCCACACTCTCTCTATTCAGGTATGGGGGTTCGACTAAATCCTAGAAGGATTCTTAGCTCTTAGGCTTTTAGACCTACACATATGCTAGGTACACTCAGGTACATCTAGTTAGGCATCGTAGGAGTCCGCGCACTTGCATAATGCTTTTCATATTCATGTATGTATTCATGATTATTGCAATATGGTAGAACTGTTCTATCCCTTTGCTTTCATCGTACTGCTGATAATATATCTCTGCTATTGTCTGCTGATTACCGAAGCACATATATTTTACACTAGAATAACAACTGTTCAATAAATACTTATTGAAACGCCCGACTGTTTATTCTGTGTAACTCTCTGAGACAAACCGAATAAGTAAGCACGAGTGACTGAGCGAAAGGTAGTACATTGTTTCCACGATTCTGAGGAATTTGGGTTGTCATTATCTAAGGGTTGCCAGAAACTAATCTCGCCCCGAGAAGAGGAGATTCTAGTGGCACTGTGAGGTAGCTAATACAAACCAGGCTAACATACACGGTGGGGGTGCTCAGAGTTATTCTGCCACCAAGCCCACAGTATATGTTATCCAAACGCGCAGGCCCTGCAGGGGTACTATAGGAACTACACGACAAAGTTGTTTTCATCAGTGCCAGGGAATACTATGCCATACATGCCAATAGACCCGATTCAGGCGGGAGACTACCGATTTTTCAAGCAAAAAATGGGTTTATTTTAGCTGTCTCCTGCCTGAAATTGAATTTTCTGCAATAGAAGTCAATGGGGAAATTACATTCTCCCGATTTCTATTTTAAAATCTCCCACTTCCCTGCCCTAAAATGTTGGCATGTCTGCTATGCTAATGTATAGTTTTTTAGACCAATACACATTTTTGTCTTTAGGCAATGTCTTTTTTTTAGATTTGACAAGGGCCTTGAAGTTTCCCAAACAATAAAGTTTTGTAAACTTTTAAAACCATGACAAAACAAAAATTGACAAAAGGCTTGCAGCTAACGCCGGACCTACTGACTTTGCCAATGCTTGTTACAATTAATGGTACACTGGCAGAAGTGACTAGCTCGGCCTTTTCTACCCACATAAATTCCACTTGTGCCAAATATTTTGCGAATGAAACTCACACTTACAACCGATTCTGGATGTTTTACTTTTATACCACGTGTTACTGAGCCACTGATTTGCATTTCACATGCAGGTGCGTGGAACAATCTCAGCGCAATGTTTTAAACGTGTAACGCCTATAGCCTTTAAGCGTCAGCAACCTGGAAGAAAGCAGAAAAGAGAGTAAACGTGTTTTCGTTTCTCAGCACGAGGGAATCGAAGAAACTCTGTCTAGGGTACGTAATTGTTTATGTTTTGCACTGATTTGTTTTCTCATTTCTATACCCGCAGTTGATAATATGCAAATTATTATCAGTGTCAGAGATTTGAAATTAAAAAAATATATATTGTAAACTCGATTTGAAGTGGGGGCATGAGAGATGGATGTGTTCAGCTCCCCGGCTTCAATAGCTCAGCAGGGCTTACCCTGCTCTTTAATCTCTGCGTGCCTGCCTGCTTTCAACTCATTGTCCTCATTCGTCTGGCTCGGCTACCACTGGGCACCACGGCTGATACCAGTGAAGCTGCGGCGCTTAGCGCTGTTGAACCCACCCCACGCCATCAAAGGCCTCCACTGTGGCGCGCTCATTAGCCTCTGGATGCTAATGAGCGCGCCACATTAGCATCCAGAGGCGGCGGCGGCTCGAGCCGTCTCTGGTTTCCCGCTAACGCGTGATTCAGAGCCCATCAATCATTTATTTCTTCTTCAGCACGCAATTAGGAATGTATTCTGAAACTGGCAGGCGCAAATCATCACTTGAGCACAAACTGTGAGCTCTGTAGTCTTACGCCATCTTCCTTTTGATCCTGAAGTTTCTAATTTGCAATGCGTTTTATGTTCAACGTGTGTGTAATAAATATCTGCCTGCAAGTTTCTTCGGATGACAAACGTCGATGCTTTTTCAGGAGGAGAAATAGAGGCAGTGGTCGATGGAGTGTGCAAGTGTACACCGGAAGCGTTCGTAACTAGTACCTAATTTGTAGAACAATCATTCGTAGGCCCCACCTTGCTAGTCCACCACCAGCGCTGCTGAATGTCAGGGGTGACGAATCTCAAGGTTGCCTCGTGCCATTTTCTTTCACCACCGTACACTTCCTGTTTGTTTAGATCACTCTTGGAGATTCTTTTTCATCCATGCCTTTTCGCTTTGTTACTGTTTTCCCGTTTCCTATATCTCCTTTCTGCTTTTTCTTCTCATTCTCCCTGTGGGTAAAAATAAGGGATAAAAAATAAGATCTAATCCCCCAAAACAAGGGTCGGTGGCTGCCACATGCAAAAAGAACAATTGATGGACAGAATGCAGAACAATGTCATACATTCACCCCAGTACAGAGATCTGGGCCTAAATCCATCGTTTTTTTGCTCACCATGCCATTCCAGTTTGGACCCAGCCATATGCAAATCAGTCTTGACCCTGCGCCCAATGACAACAGTCCAGCCTGAACTGCCAGGCCAGGTCCTCCCTGGACGGGAAACAAGCATCTTGGGACCGGTTTCGGGGTTTCACCCCTCATCAGCCAGAATAGCTTGACTCCAGTGGCATGGAAAGCACAGGACCCACATCTGGGCATACCCGTCCCACTCGGGGTGACAAATGTAAAAAATACCATTGATGGGCAGAATGCAGAACAATGTCATACATTCACCCCAGTACAGAAATCTGGGCCTAAATCAAGTGTTTTTTTGCTCCCCATGCCATTCCACTTTGAGCCCAGCCACTGGCACACATTATTACTGTTTACTGTTCATCACTAAACTTCCAAAAGGGCATTAGGTACTGCAATGTTTAAGCAGCACATTTTAAATGCATTAATCACGTCTGACTTTTTTGAGGCCTACATATTTCCTTGCATCTGTTTCTTTATAAAATCCAAAATGAGTTTTCTGGTTTATAACTCCTTCTTTTTGAGATAGCATTTTCCTTGTGTGTCCACCTCACTCAAGGTCAATACGAGCACTGCCTCCGATTCTGATCTTATATTCTACAAATCTTTGATTTCAGGTGTGTTAGTCTAACTAGTTCAATGGAAGCAAAACAAGTCTACAACACCTAGAAAGCATTAGGGTACCACACAAAAGTACAGGACTGGAAACAGTGAGAGGTCATCACCATACCTTTTCCACTTATAACCTGCATGTTACAGAACACCCTCACGATGAGTGAAACATTCATCTGTAATATACTTATTTATAGGAATGAACATTTTAACTTGCTCTGAAGTGTTCACTGGAAAAGAAAGCAATGGAAGAGAAGCTTGCACAACACATGACTCCAACTATTCGTGGATGGTAATGACCCAGAGCCTGTCAGTGGTTAAAATGGATTCCCTTTGAAGCAACTTGGCTGGGCTCAGCTGAAAATCATGCAAAGGATAGTCATGTTTTCAGTCAATGACACTACCAAAGGAAACAAATAAAAAATAACGAACCCAAAGTCCAAAGTAAGGCAGAAATAAAAAACAGTAAAAGTCAAACAACTAGAATCACTTTTAAAGTAATTGGTGAAAATAGGAACAATCAGATTAAAAAAAAAAATTTATCTTCCAAATTTTAGGATTTAAGGGGCTCATTATGATGGCGGGCAGAGGCACATCCGTGGTGCTAGCGGAAAATGTCCTTTTCCGCACTCCAGCAGCGGTCCTCGCGTCCGCCATATTACGATGGGCAAACATAGCCCATTTTTCGTCCGCTGCGGAGTTACTTGAACTGGCAGAAATTTGCACCCGCAACCGCGGCGGAGGGAGCCAATAGAGACACACCGCCGTGTGGAATGACGTCCCGTCCGCCGTACAAATTACGATGCTGCAAACAGCCCATCACACCGCAGTGGAGAATCCACCCATCCCCAGACAGCAGAAGCACTACAGCGGAGAGCGAAACTCGACTCCCGGTCCCCTCCACGCGGTTGTGACCGCTATGGATCCAGCCCTTCAAGCCTTTCCGCTGCTGTACCTCATCCACCACCAGCAAATAATACACCGTCGCAGACAATGCCGCAGGTACGCAAATACACAACTCTGCATACAACCACAACACACAACTCCTGTGCTGACATACGGTTCCTGTCCACATCAGACACTCTGGTGGGGACAGGAACATATCCCCAAGTGTACCCATACATGTCCTACCTGTCAGAAACCCACACCTCCGTATCCGGGTCACCCATCAACCTCAAAATCACTGCAATGTCCCGGGCAAGTCACCGCAGCGTTGAAGACACAGGAAAACCTGCACACAATGTAGTAGGCAGGGCCGGCGTCAGGCATGGGCAGTCTGGCCAGATTCACAGGGCTCCACCTTCACCCTTCCCACAGTACGCATCACACACCCATTTGAGCACATGCTGTGTGCCCCTCCTGTGCCCCCCCTGCACAATTATTCAGCCAGGTGTAGCCAGACCTCACACCTCACACATCAAAGGACAAGGGAGATTGACTGGGAAGGTGGGGGTGAAGAGGAACACCCTGCACAGAAGCTCAGGGGCTGGACAACCCTCTTCCTCACACCTACCTCCCACTCATGTGAATCAAACTGAGTATAATTACAAAATGAAGACTCACACTGCATATGAACATCCACTGAACTGTCCACACTGCCTGTCAAGTCACTCAGAAACACCCCACACTGACACCCAGCCACATACTCATACCATAGGTCAGCAGCAATGGAGAACAATAAATGGGCCAGCCAAAAGTGAAGTGGACAGCGCTGGAAAACCATGGAGCAAGCCACATAGCATGTGTACATCACATGCAAGAGTAGGAACATATCACGCCACCCTTAAGCCATCAAATCAGACATGGGTGGCACGGTGAGTGAAATTAAACCAAAGTGACCTCTGTGCAACAACTCAGGGATACATCAAGGCAAACCATGCAAAGGTACAGGAATGATAGGAAGTGTCTGAAGTCATACAGTGACCAGCCACACATCTGTGTCAACTTACTTGACATGTGTATGCCATCAGCACAACACACATGGCTCATTGTCACACTCCCTGACTGTCAAACACAAGTAGGACCTTCACACATGCCACACATCTACCCATCTCACACCTGCAACACTCAATACCTGTGAGAAACACACAGAATGGTGCAAATGATGTCCTGTGAGGTCACTGACAACCAATCACACACCCTGTGGTGCATCCACAAATATCAGACTCACACTCAGGGATGCCTGAACCAATGCTGATACAAAAACAATAGCCAAACACAAATCTCACAAACAACATCCACAGACGTCCAACAAGCCCAGACATGTGCAGCCAAACAGTGGAAAGGCAATGTGACCCTAGACAGAACAGGAACACACAACATTGTCACTCTGGACCAATGCACAGACACCATACCCCAACACAAACAAGAATTGCATAATCGAAAAGCCAATCATGAACATTAACCGGGATCAATGGGACAAATCAGCTAACACACACATACACACCACACCAGTCATCAAGTGAACATGGTGTTATAGTGTACCACAAGCATGCACATGCACAATCCTGACAAGTGACAGGTCAAAAATAGGAGGACCACCCACCATTGTGCACTCAAAACAAGCTCATGAACAAGAATCCATATTGCTGCATGTGACAGACACACAAGTAATGCAGACTACACATGCAACACACATCTGAATGTATCACAATGCACAAACTACTCACACACAATGTCATGCAAATAGAACATCACACACACATTGCACCTGTCAGTAGAAAGAGCCAACACAGGCCAAACACTGCATACATCTACAACAAAAACACAACAGATGCACATACCAATCCATCACATAGCAAACTCAGCTGGACATCAGGGGATGCACACCAGGCAAGTACAAGGCAACATACACTGACAGCACTGCATGCACACCAAGCAGTGTGTGCACACCAACCAAACCAGTAGCACACATATCTGAGTGCCACACCATGAACTCCCACAACACAAATCATCACAGCACAAACATAACATCACACCCAGGAAGGGTAGCAGTACCTCAGCATACACACATACAGCTTACCCAACACCCACAGATGCACAACTCAGGGAAACCCAGATGCAAACAACATGACTAGAGAACTGTGCTGCTCAAACATATGCACTGCACATGAGCAACCATGACTGCAAAATAGTAGTATAAAACAATACATAAATACATAAATAATTGTGAAACTGTCCTGAGTGGCACATTGGTCCTGTACACAGATCATCCTCCCACAGTATAGTGTCACACTATGAAGTGGTGGGGAGGCTCACACACTGGCAAGCCATGGGGTGGAAGACATGAGATTGAAGTGGTGTGTACTTCAGTAGTGGACAGGTGAGGAGTGTACAGTACACAAACACATAGAGGAGTTACTCACAATGTGTAGGATTTAGAAGCACATATAGGGGATGGCATGACTCCACATACCACATACCATACTGGAGCCAAAAATGGGTCAAGTGACAGCAATGTATGAGAAAACTCACAAATAATGTCAGTGTGGCTGAGCAGGTCTGCTCAGTGAGCACAAACAGTGACAAGACACATGGCTGAGCAACACAACACGGACTTGGCAGTCACACACTCTGCATACTCACAACAGGCAGCGACAACAAGTAGGTGTCCCCCAGGAGTGCAAGGACACAACAACACACTGCACAGTGCCCAACCTACAACTCCTACATGTGCCCACAATCTGAAGCACATGGCTGACAATTGAAACAAACAGGTACTCATTACCTGGATCATACATGTGTGCAGTTGGCATTGCAGGGGCACACACACATCAACACTACTGACAATGACAGCCCATTCACACTGTATGACCACTCAAGTTCACATATTCAAATGTACCCATGTGACTAGGAAGACAGGGCTACACAAGATGACCACACATCAACACTGCTGTTCACACATCAAGAAAAATCACACAGATATGATGGACCCTGGCCAGCCCGCAAGTAATCCTGTGGATAGAATTCACCTCTGTTGTGGTATTGCATCCTAACATGACATGTGTACAATTTAGCAAACCTGACCATAGAATGATTAGGACAACAGTAGATCATCACATACAACCATCATTGCACCCTCAAGCCTCAGAGTCAAGAAGAACTAAAGTGCCTGTCACCTCTGGCAAACTCTGAAAAAGTAAAACAAGCAATTGGCAATGTTAAAGTGGCATACAGAGCATGTGTCACATGAAACCATACCCATACATAACACCTTTAATTTAGCAAGGACATTGACAAAGCAGACAACAGGAGTAACTGTCTTTGTTACATAATACACATATAGGCATCAAAAGTAGAAAACAGCAAGGCCATTGACCAGTACAAAATCAAAGTATGTACATGTGTGCATGAGAAACTGCACATGGAATGGGCATCCAAAGTGACAAACAGCAAGGCCATTGGCCAGTCCATAGTTCAAAGTATGTACATGTGTGCATGAGAAACTGCACAGGGAATGGGCATCCAAAATGACAAACAGCAAGGCCATTGGCCAGTCCATAGTTCAAAGTATGTACATGTGTGCATGAGAAACTGCACAGGGAATGGGCATCCAAAGTGACAAGCAGCAAGGCCATTGGCCAGTCCATAGTTCAAAGTCTGTACATGTGTGCATGAGAAACTGCACAGGGAATGGGTAACACTGTACACTGCCATGGGAATTAACACAGCTCCGGGGATACAAATGGGCAGTCCAGGCACCGCTGTGGGAGAGATGGGTTTGGGAGGGGGACTTTGCCTCAGACGTGGCTGTCAGTTGAACTGGGAGGTGGCTGATTGTCGGGGCCAGTTGGAAGACTGGACCTGGGAGAGAGAGGACCAGCTGAGGTAGAGGCATCAGTGGCTGTGGGAGCCGGAGGGCTGGCTGGACCAGGTGGCATGGTGGCACGGGGAGGCGGAGACATGCTGCAGTGAGACACAGTGTGTGAGGGTGAATGTGGAGGGCTGGGTCTCCACTTCTTGGGGATTCGATAGGCAAGAATTGTCTTGGCAGGAGTGGGAAGTGGGGTGGGCACAACAGACTCACTCTCCACCAAAGGTGTATCAGGTGCAGGTGCCCCTCCCTGTGGGGATTTGCTGGATCTGGTGGTACGCTTGGGGTGGCCTTGCCTTTTCCCCTACATCCCCTGTTGTCCAGGTAAACCCCCCACTTTGCTCTCCTGTCCCAGCTTCACAGGGGTGTGGGTGGGAGTTGATGTTGTGGGTGAATCTGCCTCAGAGAGCTGTTTGTGCTGACTCTTTGCAGGCACCAGCTTCACAGCAGACAGGGCAACTGTTTGTTTGTCTTTGGGAGCAGGTGTGGGGATGGGAGTGTCCTTGGATGGGGGTGATTTGGATGAATGTGAGCCTGAGGCCTGCTTCTTGGCCTGATGCCCCTGGGTGTCACGTGAAGGGCTTTTGCCTTTGCGCACCTGTGTGTCTGTTTTTGTTTTGGGGATGGTGTCTGTGCTCTTGGCCGCTTGGAGTGCTGCTGTTGTGTGCTGCGTGTGGAGTACTTGGCGCCTGAGGGCTGTGGTGTGTGAGCACTCTCGTCAGATGGTGCCACTGGCAGGGTGTTTGCTGAAGGGACTGGAGCTGTACTGGGAGCCTGTGACAGCTGAATGGCTGCCATCACTGTGGAGGACAAAGACTGGACAGTTCTGTGTAGCCCACCCACGTCAGAATGAATGCCCTCCATGAAGGCAACTACCTGTGCCAGCTTCTTGTCATGTTCCTGGAAGGCATTCAGGAGAGTAGTCTGACCCACACACAGCTGGCGCAAAAGGTCCACCGCCTCAACACTGAGGGCAGCAGGGGAGACAGGGGCAGCGGTGCCTGGGGGGAAGGACACTCTACCCTTCCTAGGGCTGCGGGCACGGCCAGCACTACTGGTAGTAGCCGGGAGGCTGGGCACTGGATGATGTGTGGTGGAAGAAGAGGCAGATTTCAAACTCCCTGTGCCCACCAACATCGAGGAGTCACCGCTGGAGTCAGATGATGCTGAGGTTGGTGTTTCTGGGCGTGATTTGTCCAGGGCACTCCTGTCCCCCTCCGAGGGGCTGGTCACATCAGTGTCAGTGAGCTCATGTGAAGCAGTTGTGCCAGAAGCTTCACCACTGGTGTCCGTCCCCTGTCCTTCCATGCCCTCGGTAGATGCTGCAATAGACAGAGACGTAGGTTCAGTATAGTGCCATACTCACAAACATCATATGCAAGCAAAGCACAAGACTAGAATATGATACCCCCATGTTGCCCACCACCCTGTGCAGTCTGCATGTACAACCTTAATGAAAAACTTAGAAGATGCATGGAAACATGCATAGTTGACATTAATGACCCATGTGACGTTGACACAGCCAAATAGCTGGCCGTGCCTCCTTGCAACCTAACATACTGATCTCTATAAGCATACCTACATGCCTGTGGGTGAGATAGATATACATCTCAAAAAGAACAATTGATGGACAGAATGCAGAACGATGTCATACATTCACCCCAGTACAGAGATCTGGGCCTAAATCCATCGTTTTTTTGCTCACCAAGCCATTCCAGTTTGGACCCAGCCATATGCAAATCAGTCTTGACCCTGCGCCCAATGGGAACAGTCCAGCCCGAACTGCCAGGCCAGGTCCTCCCTGGACTGGAAACAAGCATCCTAGGACCGGTTTCGGGCTTTCAGCCCTCATCAGCCAGGATAGCTTGACTCCAGTGGCATGGAGAGCACAGGACCCACGTCTGGCATACCCGTCCCACTCGGGGTGACAAATGCAAAAAGAACAATTGATGTACAGAATGCAGAACAATGTCATACATTTACCTCAGTACAGATATCTAGGCCTAAATCCATCGTTTTTTTGCTCACCATGCCATTCCAGTTTGGACCCAGCCATATGCAAATCAGTCTTGACCCTGCACCCAATGGGAACAGTCCAGCCCGAACTGCCAGGCCAGGTCCTCCCTGGACTGGAAACAAGCATCCTAGGACCGGTTTCGGGCCCTAAGTGGCATGGGTATGCCCAGACGTGGGTCCCTTGCTCACTGTGCCACTGGATTCAAGCTAGCCTGGCTGAAGAAGGGTGACATATCCTGAAACCAGTCCCAGGATGCTTGTTTCCGGTCCAGGGAGGACCTGGCCTGGCAGTTCGGTCTGGACTGTTCCCATGGGGCACAGGGTCAAGACTGATTTGCATATGGCTGGGTCCAAACTGGGGTTGCGTAGTGGGCAAAAGAACAATGGTTTTAACCCAGATCTTTTGACTGGGGGAGAATGTTTGCATTGTCAGCATTCCGTCCATCATTTGTTTGCTGTAATACTTTTCGCCCTAAGTGGGATGGGTATGCCCAGACATGGGTCCCTTGCACACTGTGCCACTGGATTCAAGCTAGCCTGGCTGAAGAAGGGTGACATACCCTGAAACCGGTCCCAGGATGCTTGTGTCCGGTCCAGGGAGGACCTGGCCTGGCAGTTCGGTCTGGACTGTTCCCATGGGGCACAGGGTCAAGACTGATTTGCATATGGCTGGATCCAAACTGGGGTGGCGTAGTGGGCAAAAGAACGATGGATTTAACCCAGATCTTTTGACTGGGGGAGAATGTTTGCATTGTCAGCATTCCATCCATCATTTGTTTGCTGTAATAGATATACATCTCAACATGTTGTCTCAGTCACACATGGAGTCACTTTAAGCGAACAACACAGATACTGACTCCAAAATGTCCTTTTACAATGACCATGAGCTACTGATATCCACCATGTTGTGCTTTGAAGCACAACGACCGTTGCACATTGGTGTCAGATGTGTAGCTCTCACAATTTCCAAGTCAGGCACTGCACACATCTACGAAAGCACACTGAGATGATGCACACTGCTGTTCACTGCCTGGTGGTGTCTATGACACCCATAATGCAGCAGATGTCATAAGGCCACATCTTATCTTGCAATGTCAAGGGCCATTGTATTGAACACATGAGAAAGTACATGTAGCGAAAATGCATGACAGCAGCACTCAACACAGACGCCACTTAGAAGCCATTGCATCACACTAGAAACATCACAGAGCTGCGCACTGGCTCAGGGTTTGGATACATGCAGTCACTCACACCCAAAGTCACCCTTCACAGAATATTCACCCCCAACTTGCTGCTGATGAGCCCTCAAACGTCCATCCAGCTCTCACTGTGTCACTGCCAAGATGAGGGCCATTAGTGGTGTCATGCTCCTGCGCGCCAACCTTCCAGTCCGAGGGAGCATCCCCAGCGTCATCTCTGCCACGTTTTTGCTCAGCCGGCAGATGTCATCCCACCTCTTGTGACAGTGTGTGTGCCATCGGTTGGAGACACCCAGAGCCCGCACCTTGCGTGCAATGGCCCTCCATAAGGCCTTACGCTGGCAGACTTTAAGCTGCAGGCATGGGAGACAAGAAGAGGAAGTTTCAGTGACACTGTGTTATGTAACACTGTGTGTCAGTACAGGAGCATGCAAAAACATAGCACACCAATACAGAAATGTTGAGCAGAGGCCATACAGCATGACACGTAGTACATTTGCAACAGATTATCACATAGAAATGTATGCAGGTATGATGATGGACACAGTACATGGCCATCTCATACACATGCAGAATGCCAGCACAGAATGTAATGTGAAGAAGGCCCTCATCTGTGATGCCCTATGTGGGTGAGCAAGACATACAATACATTGGAAATGATGTGTCGGGGCAGACTCACTGTGTCCAACACTACACACCCCTCAATGTCCTTGGCCTGTGAATGGCTACCTGTGTCATGGAGGTCACATTTAGGGACATGATCTTACATACTCACACTCTTCTCACAAGGTCTGTCTTGTGCAATCCTCAGCCCTAAGATAGCTCGTAGAGAAATAGGGTGGCAAACAACACATGTTTCACTCTGTCCATTTACTGATGGGTCCTTGTCAAATTGGGCAGTATCTGTGCTGGCCAGGGGGACTCACACTGAGGTTAAACGTGGGCCATCCGAACATTCACATGCATGTACAATATGAGAGGGCAAACAGTGCCTTCACATGCGAGTCAGAACACATGATGGAAACAATGGAATGATGATATCTCCGAAGTACATTAATCTGATGTGTCATAGGTGAATTTCTACCAAGAGTGTTACACTCAGGCATTTCAATCTTGTGCATAATGCATACATATCCATGGGGGCAATATAAAAATTGTACACACAACCTTCAGTACCCTCTGGACGAAACACATTTGTAATGTCACAAATGAGCATGTGAAAACATCATGGACTCTGACATCCATTAGCACAGGCAATGTTTGTTCAGACTTCCACTGACCAAACCAGCAGTGTTACTGTATGGCTGCAAAAACACTGCATGTCCCTCCCATCCTTAAATGCAGCCATGGATCTGTGGAAATAAGGCTACACACCCCATTTACCAGAATTCAGCATGCTAGGCAGTGTATCACACAATTACATTACCCAGGCTCAGACCAACGTTTGTATTGTTTTTGCTGAAGAAGGGCTGTAGAAATGTACATGTTGCCATCCTCCTCAAATACTCAAGTGCAATATTTACTAGGCCATGTATGGAGCATGGTGATTCAAAAATGAGGATGCATCCACATTAACTTGCACTCACAGGCACATACTACAGCAGAGCAACACCATGTGTGCACTCTTTGCACTCTCAAACTTTCACTCTGAAACACTTACCAGTACATCAGGAGCACCATATACCCTCCCATACTGTGAAAGCACCTCATCCACCAGGACCTCCAGCTCCTCTGTGGTGAAGGGACGGGCCCTGATGTTCTCAGTTCTTGCCATCACTGGGTCCAGGAGACAGGAACAGCAGCAGTTGGGGATGAAGAATGGCAGGCAGGAGTGTCTGGATGCAGTGGAAATGTGTGGCTCTCTCACAGACATATATAGCCCCCTGGGGTTGTTTCAGTGGTACTCAGCTGTTGCAATTGGTGTTCCAGGTCAGCTTTTTCCAAATGTAACCAATGACCGGGACCGCGGTGGTGGTGCACGCCTACTGCGGGTTTCAAAAGTGTATTTCACTACCGCGATCGCAGTTCCCATTGGCTGAAAGGGCATGGGCATTGGCGGTGTCACACCGCGGGGCCCAGGCAGTCGCTACCGCAATCGTGCATCTTTCTATTGTACCCAATGACCGGGCCCGCGGTAGCGGAGCACCCCTACCACGGGTTTCAAAAGTGTATTTCACTACCGCGATCGCAGTTCCCATTGGCTGAGAGGGCATGGGCATTGGCAGTGTCACACCGCGGGGCCCAGGCAGTCGCTACCGCAATCGTGCATCTTTCAATTGTACCCAATGACCGGGCCCGCGGTAGCAGAGCACGCCTACCGCGGGTTTCAAAAGTGTATTTCACTACCGCGATCGCGGTTCCCATTGGCTGAAAGGGTATGGGCATTGGCGGTGTCACACCGCGGGGCCCAGGCGGTGGCGACCACGCATTGGCATCTTTAAATTGGTGCCAATGACCATGATTGCGGTGGCGGTGCACGCTTACACTACCGCGATCACGGTTCCCATTGGCTGAAAGGGCATGGGCATTGGCAGTGTCACACCGCGGGGCCCAGGCGGTCGCTACCGCAATCGTGCATCTTTCAATTGTACCCAATGACCGGGCCCGCGGTAGCAGAGCACGCCTACCGCGGGTTTCAAAAGTGTATTTCACTACCGCGATCGCGGTTCCCATTGGCTGAAAGGGTATGGGCATTGGCGGTGTCACACCGCGGGGCCCAGGCGGTGGCGACCACGCTTTGGCATCTTTAAATTGGTGCCAATGACCGTGATTGCGGTGGCGGTGCACGCTACGGCACCTATGGACACATCTTGCTGTAGCAATGGCAATGGCCAGTTCTCATCATTGAACAGTAGACACTTACTATGAATCATGCCACCAGATAGTTATATTCAATGCTAGTGTGACATTTAACTCACTGATGACTACACATGCCATGTCAGTGCACAGGATTACATGCATTGGCATGTACTCCCTCACATGTCACTTATGATGTTGTTGTGCATGTACACAGATCTGTTGTGTGATGGACTCTCAAATATGTAAACATGTCAATGTGTGAGATGACTAAGCAACCCACAGTAATGATGGACTTACTACATAATGTGCCTATTTCACTGTGTAGATTGCTGAACTCATGTTGATACTTGATCTTCATGCACACACTGTGCTCATTGTGTTGTTAATGTGTGCCCTGTCCGACTCACGGAAGAAGGTGTGGCAGGTACAGCAGCTATGTAGAAGCCAGCAGTGTTGCTGTTTCAGACATGTGCTGTGTCAACTACTCTCAGGGCTGGTGACACAAGGTGTTGGAATGTACCATTTAACCTTCACATAGTCTGAATCTGTTTGGGGGTACTCACTATGTACATACTGAACACGTGTACAACTACTTTAGATTAAAGTGTCTCTGCATGTGACTTGTGCTGTAAGCTGTTGTTTCAGGCCAGTCATTGTTGGCGCTGTGTCAGTCAAGACGTAAGATGTTGGACACATCTCATAGGGGTATTGAATTGACATGTGTCCCCTTTCATCTTATGTATGAGGCAACCAAATGTGCATCGTCCATTCACATTGCTGGCAGACATGGAGTATGAGGACATCATACGTAAATTCCGTTTGGATTGTCCTACACTTCTGGAGCTATGTGGTCAGTTGGAGCCCCATCTGAGGCCTCGACGAACCTATCCGACTGCTTTGACACCGACATGTAAGGTGATGGCGGCCCTGCATTTCTTTGCAACTGGTTCATTCCAGTACACGGTGTCCAGCGCAGGTGGGATGTCTCAACCAATGTTCAGCATGGTGCTACGTGATGTCCTGTCCGCAATGATGACATACAAGGACAGCTACATCCATTTTCCCAGGAGACATGAATTGGCAGCTGTGAAGGGTGATTTTTATGACCTTGCCCACATCCCTAATGTTGTTGGCGCCATTGACTGCACAGCGGACGCACGTAAGGCTGGAGGCACGCTGACCTGCTTTGCCTTTTAAAACGATAATACCATTTTAATTGTTTTGACTTTTTAAATTCGATAACAGTTTTTTAGTGTTCTGTCTTTTTAAAACTGATAATTGCATTTTAATTCATTCTTGTCCAGCGCTTCAGTTGAGCTGGAATCTCTGTAAGCTTTACTCTTGCAATGTTTCTGCATTTTACTTACCGAGTGTTCCTGCCCGGGAATCTTCCCTCGCTCTTTCCTGGCTCTCCGGTCCGCCACGGGCTTCCTGATTGTGCGGAGAGAGCTCTTCTTCTCTGTCCACTACCTTCTCGAGCCGGACGCCAGTGGAGGGGGCGGTCTAGCTCAGTGTGCACTTCCGGATCAGGGGGGCATTTAATCAGATGAGCATTCGAGCACGCAGCGGACGCGTGCAGCGGGCGCTCCGCTGGTGCACCGATAAGGCAAGCCCGTCTGCGCCCGTCCGCACCTGGCCGGCGCCAGGGGCCAGGCTTGCTGCCCGTTCGACCTCTAGATCCGAGGAGCCTCAAGCCACTACTTACTCTAGATTACAATTGTTAGAATTGCGCCCCAATAACCAGCATGGGAGGAGCAAAGTGAACTGGAATGTCACTGAGGGGGTTGGTGTGTCCCTCCCCAGTGTAATGGAAGACCTAGTAGGAGTAAGGATCTCCAGCTGAACCACCTCAAAAAACTCAGGAGGTGGATGATAAGATCGAGACCAGGATACTAGCAGAGAAAAGACCTTATACTTTTCGGGGGGCACTGCTAAATGCCCACTCCATGATTAAGCATAAAACTGAAGTAGCCCTGACCATTCAGTCTAGCAATCTTGACTGTCTATTCATTACGGATACATGGGTCAGAGACCATTCAGGGCCAGATCTGGTAGATGCTATCCCCCCAGGCTATACTATACTTAGACTGGATCGTCCTGATAGAAGAGGAGGCGGGCTAGCTTTGGTAGCCAGAGGCTCCTTTAACTGCACACTCCTTGCTGTTACATCTGCTTCGGGAGCCATTTTAGAAGCGGCCTCTTTTAGGATCAAATTATCAGAGAACTTCGGTTTCTCTGGAATTTTGGTCTATCGTCCGCCTGGCCCGCGAGCTAAATTTGTGGAGACATGGTGTAAAATTTTTTAGCCGTTCGCCACTACTGCCCACTATACGATCCTAGGAGATTTTAATTTCCACTTGGAAAATCTCCTAGACACAGACACTATGCACCTCGTTGATCTTATGTCTTCCATGGGGTTTGAGCAGCAGGTTCGCTCCCCAACTCATACTGCTGGTCATACGCTGGATGGCATTTTTAGTAATCACGATAACCTAGCGATTGAGACTATCCACCCCCTTAGTTGGGTGGATCACTATCTGGTCGAATTCGTAATTGCCTCCCTGGTAGCCCATAAAAAATGTGAGGACTCCTCCGCTAGATACCATTCCGGTAGGAAACTGAATAAGATCACTGCTGCTAGCTGGGAGGCTGCCCTAGTCAGTACATCGGACAGGGGGTAAATTATCCCCCTTTATTCAGCAGAGGACTTCCGAGATTGGTTAAGCAGGGCTCTAGACATAGTTGCCCCCTCAAGAACTGCATTATTAAAAGGAGTAAACCCTCCGCCCCATGGTTCTCGGAGGAACTTATGACTCTGAGATGGGAATGACGCAGACAAGAACGTAAATGGCGTATCAATACTTGCCCTCAAGAGAAAAATAAGCAGCGCTCCATACTGCGGAATTACAAGGAGTCTATCTTCCAGGCTAAATCCTGCTATCTCTCTGGAAAGATAATGGAAGCTAATAATTCATCCAGCATGCTGTTCAAAGTAATTAAGGAAATCTCTGAACCTCCCCAGCAACTGCCCATGACCCCCTCCCAAGATTTCTGTGATACTATAGCTTCCTATTTTCAAGAGAAAGTTCTGGAGATTCATCAGGAGTTAGCTCCCTCCCCTGACAGGGCCACCGCTAGTGAGGAAGCCAGGGATACTGAGGCTCAATTAAGTACGGTGGAGTACTCTCAGATCACCAGGAAGTATGGTTTGGCTTCCTTTGCCCCTATCCCAAGCCAACTTATTAAAGATCACCTACTTCGCCTAAAATCAGGAGCACCTTCGGATCCTTGTGCACCTACTATTCTTAAAATGGCACCTGATTTAGCTGCCAATTTTTTGAGTAAGGTATACAATGGAATACTTACATCTGGCTGCTATCCAGCTATCTGGAAGGAAGCTGTCTTCCTTCCGCTCCTGAAAAAACCCAATGCCGACCCCCTGGAATTAAAGAACTTCCGTCCCATCTCCCTCCTTCCGGCTCCGGCAAAAATTCTAGAAAAATCCATTAATACTGAGCTGATGAAGTATTTGGAGGCACAAGAAATCTTGGATGGCTCCCAGAATGGATTCCGTGCTGGCCACAGCACGGAATCTGCTCTCATCACAGCCTCCGACCACATTCGGATGCAGGTAGATCAGGGGGGATCGGCGGTGTTGATTCTGTTTGACTTATCGGCAGCTTTCGACACCGTCTCCCCTGATAGAATGATCCTACGCCTGCGAGAAGTGGGGGTCTCAGGAAAAGCTCTACAGCTTCTTCAGTCTTTTCTCACAGACAGAAGGTATACAGTTAGCTATGGTGGTTTTAAAACCACAGCCTTTGCTCTTCCATGTGGGGTTCCTCAGGGCTCTTCGCTCAGCCCCACCCTTTTTAATCTTTATGTTACCCCTCTAGCTGAACTGGTGAGATCTTACGGAGTTCAGGTGTTGTCATATGCGGATGACACCCAAATTATTGTCTCTATCACCAACAACCTGCAGGTAGTTGCCGAAAAATTCAATGCTTGAATGTTGAACATTATTTGTTGGATGAAGAGCAACTCTTTAAAGATCAACACAGATAAGACTGAGGTACTGATTTTCGGACCTCAGAAGTCCATCTGGTCTAAGGCATGGTGGCCTACAGAATGTGGACGTCTCCCTGACCCTGTAAAAATGGCCAAACATTTAGGGGTAATTTTCGACGAGAATCTGTCTTTTGATGCCCAGGTCAATCGTACCATGAGTACATGTTTTTATATTCTGAAAATCCTCAGAAAAACCCTTCCACTTATCCCACCAGAACTTCATCGTTCCACTATTATCGCCCTGATTACTTCCCGGCTAGATTATTGTAATGCCCTCTACCTTAATATTACCGCTGCATCTCTGAACAAACTTCAGCTGGTTCAGAATGCAGCTGCAAGACTGATCTTAAACATCCCTAAATATCAATCTTCTCGAAAAGGTATTCGGTCTTTACATTGGCTCCCGATAAAGGAATGCATTTCATTCAAGACCCTTACTACAGTTTATAAGGCAGTACATTGCAAGGGTCCTTCCCAACTCAAATCTTTGTTCCACCGATATATCCCCTGGGAGGACCTTGAGATCATCCACTCAGCTTAAACTCGCGAAACCTAGATTTAGAAGATCCAGATGGGGAGGTTGTGCTTTTTCGGTGGCCGCTGCCAAGCTTTGGAATCTTCTCCCCTCTGCCATTGTCAATGCTAGTTCCCTCTCTATCTGTAGAAAACTCCTGAAAACTTGGTTATTTTCCGTTTAACTGGTGGCCGTGTTCCCTCCTCCTTTCTGCGTCTGCTTAGCGCCTTGACACCTACGGGTATAGTGCGCTCTATAAATGCTATCTTATCTTATCTTGTATGTTGGCCTGGTTCCACCACAGGCACGTGAGCACATCTATAGGAACAGGAAGCATTTCCATTCCATTAATGTGCAAGTGGTATGCCAAGCGGATATGATCATCTCCCATGCCAGATTTCCAGGATCAGCACATGACTCCTACATACTGCGTAACAGCATCGTACCACAGCTGATGGCAAATCTGCATCCGGAGCGTGCGTGGATTGTGGGTGAGTACGCAGAGTCAAGTAGTGTGCTGTATGTGTGACATGCTGTCCTCAGCTACAGTTATATTACAAAATTGGTCTGTGTATCTCACACCTAGGTGACTCTGCATATCCCAACCAGCCTTGGTTGCTGAGCCCATTGCGGAATCCCAGGACCCCGGGTGAAGTCGGCTACAATGATGCCCATGGGAGGACACGTCGTGTGGTGGAGCGTACTTTTGGTCTTCTTAAGTCTAGATTCCGGTGTCTGGAGAAGAGCAGAGGTGCACTACTCTACTCTCCCCAAAAGGTGTGTCAGATCGTAGTTGCATGCTGCATGCTCCACAACCTGGCCTTGCGCAAAGAGATCCCCCTGCTCCTGGACGATGATGCCTGTTGTTGGCTCTGTGCTGATGGCTGATGTTGTGGCACAGGGTAGTCATGACCAGCCACATAATGTCTATGTTGATATTGTTTCTCATTGTAATGTGTGCTGGTTTGTGTACCTTGATGACTAGTGTTGTATACTGGCTGTGATGCCATCACCTGACAAGTAATGTCCTTCTTTTGTGTCTTTCTAGGTCCCTTCAGCCTCTCAATGCCTCCTCACAATCAGAGCTTCTGGTACATTGGAATCAGAGTCAACATTGTACATACTGTGATAAACATAGAGCTGACACAAAGACATAGGTGTGTAAAGAGTGTTTATTTACAATGAGTATTTTAGACAGACAAGTGATGTTTTCCAAAACAGGTGCTAAGTGAATTAATGAGTTGTCAGTGACGGTAAATGAAACAATAGAGTAGTCACCACATTGATGTAGTGACCCAGTCCAACAGACACCTGCCATCGACATGGCAGTGTGGGTAAGGATAGTCAACAAAGTCAATGTGAAGGGGAACAGAGGTGCCATCATGGCTGGCTGTGCGACTGGCGTTTAGATGGTGCTTTGCCACGTGTTCCTCCCGTGGTGTTTCTCGGACGGCCCCTTTTGCATTTTGCGGGGGGGGGCACTGCTGCGGGCTCAGCGGTGTCTGAGGAGTCATCCTGTTGCAGCTCACCCCTCTCTGTGGCCACAGCTGAGGTGGTGGGAGTATCATCCTGCTGGCCACTGAAGGGGGGTTGAGCTGTCCTTTGGGCCACATGACTGTCCCTCAGAACACCCACAAGCTGGCCCAGGAGGTCCATGATTTGGCCCATACGCGTGTCCATGGACCTCAGCAGCAGGCGGAGCTCATGCACTTCTTCCACAACCTGGCCCATCTGTCCCTGGCTATGTTCGTATGTCCCAAGGACTCTGGCGATGTTGGCCAGGGCTTCGGTCCCAGTGTCCTCTCGAATTTGGCCACCAGTTGTCCTCCCACCTGCCCTGCTGTCCCGGACCTGTGGCATTGCCACTCGATGCACCCGCAGACTCGCCCTGCCCTCCTCTGATTGTGTGATGGTGTTGGTAACCACTGAGGCAGGGAGAGTGTTGCAGGCAGCACTGGTGATGGTGGTGGTAGTGGTTGAGGCCGCACAGGTCGTTGCAGCAGGGGTCAGCGCGGTTGTTGTTGCTGAGGTGATGGTGGTGGGGACATTGGGGGCCTGGGACGTGGTGCGCCCTGGCAGTCCGGATGGGCCAGGTTCGGGCTCCTCATCCAAGAAACGTAGGGAGTCTGCATCCGAGAGTCCATGTTCCGGGGAGGGGGACTGGCTCTGCAGGTCGGTGTTGTCTTCTGCAGCAGTCAAATGTTGATCTCCTGTTGAACAGAGGTGAAATGGTCATTGAAGTGCACCCCACAAGCTTGGTGTTAGACGTTTGAATGTTACATGTGATACACCACACAGTTTACATTGGTTTCACTTTGTATGGCTGCAAGGTACCTCGCATCATGACATGATGTGGAGGTACCTACATTACTTGTCCATGGTGTGACATGTAAATAGATACCATGTTCCACGTACAGATTGTGTGATTACAAGGACATGTCATCATCTAACGACTTGCAGCACATCAACTTTATGTGATGCGTCTTTTTGGTTTGCTCTGCATGGAAGAGGTTAGATCTGAGCAAGAACTGGCCATTGTAATATTATGCATACCCTTGTCATGTCATGTACTTTACTTTCTTTTACCAACTGACCATGCATGTTTTGTGTTCATATGGGCCTTCATGCTCTGCCACCATGGCACTTACACATAGCATTCAGTACTGTGCATGATTGTGTCCTGCATTTCTTCAACATGTGACTTGGTGGTTCTAACTTTAATTTCTGTGACAGTTACATACGCTTAGCTGTCTGCACACTGCAAGTGGCTATTGGATCTATGTCAAGTTGGGTGACATGTGAGGGCTGGTGTGGTCATATGGCTCCATGCTTTTTGGGGGGAATGGCAGGGTGCATGCACTGTCTACCTACCTGTTCTGTGACACAGTTGAGGGGAATTGCTGCCACATGGTTCTGGGTGTGGGGGTGTTCTATCCTGCTGAGATGTGGGACAAGGGGGCCTGGTGGGAGTTATAGTGCTGGCTTCCCACCCACAAACACCACCTCCCTGTTAAGATGGCTACCTGCCTGTGATTTTGAAGAGAGCAATGCAATGGCTGCCACATGGTTCTGGGTGTGGGGGGTGTTCCATCCTGGTGAGCTGTGGGACAAAGGGGCCTGGTGGGAGTTGTAGTGATGGCTTGCCACCCACACACACCACCTCCCTGTTAAGATGGCTACCTACCTGTGAAGTGCAGCAGAGGAAAGGAATAGGCTACACATGGCTCTTGGATGGGGGAGTGTTCCAACCTGCTCAGGGGTGGGACAAGAGAGCATAAGATGGCTACCTACCTCTGAGTTTGAAGGGAGCAATGCAATGGCTGCCACATGGTTCTTGGTGTGGGGGGTGTTCCATCCTGCTGAGTTGTGAGACAAGGGGGCCTGGTGGGAGTTGTAGTGCTGGCTTCCCACCCACAAACACCACCTCCCTGTTAAGATGGCTACCTACTTGTGAAGTGGAGCAGAGGAAGGGAATAGGCTACACATGGCTCTTGGATGGGGGAGTATTCCATCCTGCTCAGGGGTGGGACAAGAGAGCATAAGATGGCTACCTACCTGTGAGTTTGAAGGGAGCAATGCAATGGCTGACACATGGTTCTGGGTGGGGGGGTGTTCCATCCTGCTGAGTTGTGGGACAAGGGGGCCTGGTGGGAGTTGTAGTGCTAGCTTCCCACCCACAAACACCCCCCTCCCTGTTAAGATGGCTACCTACCTGTTAGGTGAAGGTGAGCAATGCAATGTCTGCCACATGCTTCTGGCTGGGGGAGAGTGCTCCATCCTGCTGAGCTGTGGGACAAGGGGGCCTGGTGGGAGTTCTAGTGCTGGCTTCCCATCCACAAACACCACCTCCCTGTTAAGATGGCTACCTACCTGTGAGTTTGAAGAGAGCAATGCAATGGCTGACACATGGTTGGGGGTGGGGGGAGTGCTCCATCCTGCTCAGCTTTGGGACTAGGGTGCCTGGTGGGAGTTGTAGTGCTGGCTGCCTGTACACATGCCCCCATGGAAATGTTGCTACCTACCTTTGGGGTGAATCAGAGGTAGTAAATGTTAGATCTGTGAGACATGTGTTGGGGAGAGTGTGGTCACATGAGTGCATTTGGGCCTAGGAGGTGTTGCTTTGTAGTTGTGCAAGACAGTTCATAGCAGTGTAATGATAGCCATTTGTTGGTACTTACCAGCCTCCACTCCCCCGGGTATTCCTGTGAGACTCTCTGGATGCAGTATGGCAAGCACCTTCTCCTCCCATACGGTGAATGTTCGTAGTGGAATAGGAGGGCCACCGCCAGTCCTCTGAGCCAGCTTCCGGTTCTTGTTGTTATGCTCTTGGTCTTGAGGTCATTCCACCTCTTCCAGATCTCCTTCTGGGTGCGCAGGATGGTCCCTACTGCATTGACCTTGTTGACTATCCTTGCCCACATTTGATTTCTGGTGGCTAATGGTGTCTGTTGGACCAGGTTTCCAAACAAATGTGGTTCGACTCTGATTACCTCATCTACCATCACTGACAACTCATTGTCGGTGAATTTGGGCATTTTCTTTTGTGACATGGTGTTTGATGTGCAAATGGGTTAAAGGTGCAGGTGTGAAGGTGGTGGTGGTGATGTGTGTGGAGTGTGTGATGTGTGCAGATTTGCCTCTCCTTTGTGCTGTGGGATTGGGCCCTTCAGTTGTGGAGTTGTGCAAAGGATTCTGGTCAGGGAAGGGGCTGGTTTTATATTCAGCTATGTGGGTGGGTCAAAATGGAGTATTCATGTCAGGTGTGTTGTGTGGGTTGAACTGGGATTTGTATTTTTTACTTGCCATGGGAATGTGTAATTGGGGTATGTTAGGTGTTTTTTGAGGCTGAGCCAGATTACTGGCCATACTTGGTGGCCTTGTTGTGTGGTTGTTTTCGATCGCCATTACTCTTCCGGAGCAACCGCGGCGGTCTGACTACAACAGCCCTTCCGCCAGCTCTCCCATTCATCAATGGTTGCGATCGCGTCGGTCAGAAACAACTGATCGTTACGCTGTCACCGCAATCGTATCATAATTTCACGAGCGGTCAATCCGCTGGCCGTGCGGCGGTTTTGGGTCTTTCCGCATCAAACCCGACCGCCGCGGACGGTTTTTCACCTGCTCCGCACGCTCCCGGAGGACTTTCGTGGAATACGCCCGCCACGGTTGGATTACTCTGGCGGTTCATCCTAATCTGACCGCCGGTTTTCCTGCGGTACATGCGGACGGTTAATTTCCGCTACCACGACGGTCGGAATGCTTTTCCGACCGCCATCGTAATCGGCCCCAAAGTCTCTACAAATAGGATTATTATA